>VZSF01009147.1:0-53098 GCA_013398295.1 Chionis minor | reverse complement strand
TACAAAACAGGCTGAATGGCCAGACCCAAAGAGTTATGGTGAATGGAGTTAAATCCAGTCAGCAGCTGGTCACAAATGGTGTTCCCCAGGGTTGAGTATCGGGGCCAGTCCTGTTTAGTATCTTTATCAATGACCTGCATGAGAGGAACGAGTGCACCCTCAGTAACTTTGCAGACAACACCAAGTTGTGTAGGAGTGTTGACCTGCTTGAGTGTAGGATGGTTTTACAGAGGGATCTGGACAGAGGCTGGCTGGCTGGATGAAGGCCAGTGGTATGAGGCACAACAAGGCCAAGTGCTGGGTCCTGCACTTGGGTCACAACAACCCCATGCAGCACTACAGGCTTGGGGAAGAGTGGCTGGAAAACTGCCTGATGGAAAAGGACTTGAGGGTGTTGGTCAACAGCCAGCTGAATGTGAGCCAGCGGTGAGCCCAGGTGGCCTAGAAGGCCAACAACATCTTGGCCTGTATCAGCAATAGTGTGGCCAGCAGGACTAGGGAAGTGATTATGCCCCTGTACTCAGCACTGGTGAGGCCCCACCTCAAATACTGTGTTCAGTTTTGAGCCCCTCGCTACAAGAAAGACATTGAGATTCTGGAGCATGTTCAGAGAAGGGCATGAAGCTGGTGAGGGGTCTAGAGAACAAGTCTTATGAGGAGGTGCTGAAGGAACTAGGATTGTTTAGCCTGGAGAAAAGGAGGCTGAGGGGAGACCTTGTTGCTCTCTACAACTACCTGAAAGAAGGTTGTAGTGAGGTGTGTGTTGGTCTCTTCTCCCAAATAACAAGCAATAGGATGAGAGGAAATGACCTCCAGTTACGCCAGAGGAGGTTTATATTGGATATTAGGAAAAATTTCTTCACTGAAAGAGTTAACAAGCATTGGAACAGGCTGCCCAGGGAGATGGTGGAATTGCTATCCCTGGAAGTATTTAAAAGACATACAGATGTGGTGCTGAGGGACATGGTTTAGTGGTGGTTTTGTCAGCCTTAGGTTAATGGCTGGACTCAATGGTCTTCAGGGTCCCTTCCAACCTAGACCATTCTATGACTCTATGGCACGATGGAAGGCACTCATGGGTGCTGAGGGTGCTGGCTGGCTTCATTGTGAGGTGACTCTTGATTATCTTCAAAAGGTCATGGTGATCAAGAGGATTCCTGAGCACTGGAAGAAAGCGATTATCAGTCCCATCTTCAAGAAGGGCAAGAAGGAGGATCTGTGAAACAACAGGTTTGTCAGCCTCACCTCCATCTGTGTGAAGGTGATAGAGCAATTTCCCCTGGAAGCCATTTTTTGAACATAAAGGCCAGGAACCTGACGAAGATATCAGCTAAACATAAAAACACCCTTTTTTCTGTGAGGGTGATTAAATACCTGGAACAGGATGCCCGAGAGTTTATGGAGTCTCCATCCTTGGAGGTACTCAAAATCCAACTAGTCATGGCTCTGAGCAATTCGGAGCAGTGGGGTTGTAGTAGATATCTCCACCGTGCCTGGTGCCTGCCAACCTCAGCCACTCTGTGGTGACTTTTACAGAAAGCATTGCAGGAAACATATGCATGCACAACAAGAGATTGTGTGAATTTGTGAATGTGCTGTGCCAAAAGCAGGGTGCCACCTCACAAATATTGTTGCCATTACACTCGTACTGGAGTAATGCACTTGAGTGGACTAATGCACTGTTTGCTTCTGTGACTATACACATGCACACCCGTGTGCTGAAGGTGAGCTGTGTGACAGGCAAAGGAGGTAAGTTTGCTCTTCCCCATCTCCCTAAACATGGGGCACCAGGGAAAATTACACATTCCGCACAAGTTTTTTAAAATTCTAAACCAAATTCATCTTTAGTGCCTTAAAGACATTGAGGTTTATCTCAGCATTAGAACAGTTCTTACCGCGATCTACAGCATTAGGTCTATTCCTTCAGCTGCCCTGAGATTGAGAAGACAGTAGAAGAAATACCCAGTAAACCAAGGTCTTCTTTAGTTGTGCAGATGAAAAGGCAAGTCTGTCTCTCCCCTGGCATTACACAGAGACATACATGTCTCTTGTTCTCTGCAGACCTTAGTTGGTTTCTGTTTTCTCCCATTTGTTTGTACCCTGTGAGCTGGGGAAATCTAGGGAGTTGTTTATCTTCAGCTGTCCCCTCTGCAAGTTGTTCAGCTCTTCCCTTTGGCCTCTCTGTTTACCATAACCCTCAACCACACGATTACATTGTTCTTTTTTCCTTTTTTTAAAAAAAAAACACAAACAACACCACTTCCACAAGTTGCAATAAAAAAAAAAAACCAAACAGTATTCCATCCGCAATTATTTCTGCTCCTCTTCTTGCCTACCCTCTTGTCATATTTCCTGTATTTTATTTTGGTTCTTTTCCCCTCTCTTTGTCATTCAAAATCTTCTTTCCTCTTTCGGTATGTTTTTTTCTGCTCCAATAGATTGTTCTTCCGCATACATAAAAGCATGTATTTTTATTTTCTGCTGAGCGCAAGTGAACTACAGATATAGTTGAAATTAAGAGTTTTATGTATTCATTTATCAGCGTAATGGAGATTTTTAATATCTTTCACGTTACTGGGCATTGTCTCTAACTGTCTCTCTAGGGTTTATCAGAAACATATTCATATACCACCAGCACTTCAGAACAAGAGTCTGAGGAGAAGTCTGGATTTGGCTTTTGACTCATTTATCCCTTTCCTTCCCCCAGCTCACTGCAGAGCTCAACTTCCTTTTTAAATGTCCTTCACCAGTGTAGAAGCTGTTTGATTTACTGTGAAAAATCCCCCACTTGGATCAAATCTGGTTTGCAAAATTAATGAAAGGCTGACCTGATTGTCTTGTGAAGATAATCCAGAGAGACATGGTAGTGCTTCTGACCCTTCTGAAGCACAATACAAAGGAGGTAGTTTCCTTTCAGCAGCCATGTCTATGGAACTCTCCTCACCGACACCCTATATCCCCAAACTTGGCTTTCTCCACAGCTAAACTAAAGGGGTTTTTTTCCCCTGTACTAGTTTTCTTGCAGCATTTCATGTGAGCAGCTGGGTGTGTAGAGTCAGAGGATGCTGGATTTACAACTGCTTTCACACTGATCCCTGCTCTCTCAATGTTGTCACACTGACTCACTTTGTTTTCATCACAGTTTAAATAGCCCAGAGGTGCTTGCAATTAAAACAGACATGAACAGGCAAAGCCTTCACTCTAGTTCTGTTTTACATCGCAAAAGTCGAAAGTAAGGATCAAAGGATCTCTCTGATGATGATGAAATAAAGCCTGAAAATGGGGGTGTTATTGTCGACTTTATGGGCACAGACTTCAAAAAATGTGAACATGCTGTGTGGGTGCTGCTGTGCATGACAGTAACTTCCTTCTCATCTCATTCCTGATATATAATACCAGCCCTGCCCTCCAGTGGCCCAGTAAAGCTACATGCCCCAGTACTGCTTCTCTCTCCAGAGGTCCCCTGGCACTTCAGGCTGAAGAGAGAAGCGCTGCAGGTATAGGTGCTTGCACCACAGCCACGAGCTCTTCACAGGTGGTGAAATGCTAGCCAGCAGACAACCAGACAGTAAATGCAAACTGGCCGTATAACAATTTCTCTGGAAAATGATGGAGATGAAAGTAATATTAGGTATTCCAGGATCAGATCTCCCAAATTCCTTCTCTACTGCCTCTGGAATCTACGGCATCAGTGAGAATGGGGTACTGAAGATCCCGAATTTCTGTCTAGCTGGGGAGAGCGACAAAAATATGGTAAAAAGCATTTTTTCCTTACTGTAACAATGTATTTGAGTCTTCACCTTTCCATACAAGAGCAGAGGGGAAACCAGCAGAATCCCAAAGAGAAGTGCTAAGCAAGGAAAGGCTGTTCTGTGTCTCAGCCTTGACAAAACAGATCCTCGGCTCCTGTGTACTGAGATGTATTGCTCCAGAGAGAAAGGGTTTTGATGCAGCAGTGCCACCTCTCAAAGCAATCAGAAACAGTCTACTCTCGCTGAGTGACCAACAGACTGAAGGAAGAATCAAAGAAAGCAAATATTTTTCTCAGTAGGTGCTAGGGAAGCCTGAGGACTGTAGTTAAATGAAGTAGGATTTAAACATCTGGGAAAGCAATTGTTTTCTTACTTCCCTGTGAAAGGCTCAAGGAAAATGTGCTGCAAAAGTCATCTCTAAATCAGCTTTTCAACCTAGTGTGGGGCACCTCTTGTTTTAGAACTACAGTAACAACACAGCTCCAGCAACAACTTTGTGAGAATGTAATAAACAAGTGATAGATGGGATGAGGTTGTACGATAAATTCAGAAGTCTTATCAGGGTCTACAGACTGAGGTACGCCTGAGAAACCACTCAGTGCTCCTTCCAGTGCTCCAGTTCAGGATCTGTGCTGACATAAATGCATTTTATGATCCCATTTCATCCCAAATTAACTATATGTCTACTAGAAAAAAACATCCTACTGTATTTGGCTCTGTTATCACTCATTACCGATGTTTTGGAATAGGGACCTGGGCAGTTCCAAAACTATATCCTTTTAAAGATCCCACCATTATAGTGTGCCCCACATAAGTGGAAAAAGAAAAAGGACCACAGGGATTTGGAGCCTGACAGTCTCAATTTTAGTAGAAGTGTCTAAATAGCACACCTGAAATACTTTTGATGCCACATAGTGGTATCTCAAGGGGTATTATTACTTGGCACCTTGTGGCTTGAAGCAGGAATCAGGCTCTAGGGCCTGCATGTGTCATGGCAAAACAAATACTCATAAATTTCACAAACTTGACAATAACTTGTTGCACTCAAGGATGTAAAAATACAGCAGATGCTTTGGTGTAAATGCCAGTTCAAATATACAGGTAATTTCTTCCATTACATCTGCACAATAGTTTAAAAAGACATTGGCATTAAAAAGTAGGCATTTGTTAAGAATGGCATCTAAAGGATACCTCCTATGAGGAGTATAATCCATGGTACAGAGCAGTAAATATCAATATAGGGATCAGGAACTCTTTGCTAATTGTACAAGGAGAAGCTTCTTCATTTCTAATGTAATAAAAACCTGTAGGAAACTGAAAAAGACTATACCTTTTTCCACAAATTATACGCTTTCATGGTTTGGAGAGCTCAGTTTACAAAATGCGTGTTTATATAACTCATAAAACTACTTGCTGTTATCACACTGTGAAAACATCTGTTTTTAGAAAAATCGCTAACTTTCTTCCTTTGGGCTTTTATGATCTGCAGTCTTCTGTATCACTTCGATCTCAGTAGGTGTCCCAAGAGCCCAAAGGACATTTGAAAGTCCTGGGCACATCCACAGTATCCAAAGCACTGGCAGCCTTTACTCCTGGGTTTCATTTCTATGATAATTGAGTCATTTTGGCCTTGAGCAACTCACTTAAGCCAACAACACTCGATGTTAAACATCAGTCAACTATGTATACTCAAACGCTTGAGTGATTTCAGGCTTTGAGCATCAATAGTTCTCACAACTGTAAACTTACTCTAATTATATCTACTTGTCTCACAGGTATATCATGCAATTGCAAGGCTCTAATAATTGTTAAAACCTGAAGCCTCGGATGAAAAACTCCACACAAATATAAGTTACTGTTAAAAGCAGAAATAGGTAGTTTTTCCCACCTGCTTTTTCCCATATTCTTCCAAATTTCTGCTCTTCTTCCAAGGTAGTAAAAGATTAATTAAAAAATAATGGATTCATGCTTGACAGGCACTCTTGACAAGATAAAACATAAGAAAAGACAGGCATCCTTCATGTCAGAAAGTTCCAGCTCTGAGAGGCAAAGACAGGCTAGGTGGAAGGTAGCTGCAGAGTAGACATCTGCAGCATCATTAGTCACACTGTATTCTCTTTGCAGTCAATGAGGACAAACTGGCTTTGCAAGAAAACTACTCATCTCATCCCAAAGGAGAACAAGTCATCTAGCCTGTTTTAGAACTTGATGCAGAGATGAACAGTGTTCCAGAAGCACCCTTCTCTCTGCTGATAACAGAAAGAGATTAGACAACAAGCTCAGATGCAGACCATTGCAGGGTGGGAGTCTACATTGAACAGTGAACCCCATTCCCTTGCAATAGTCATTGTAATAGTGCTGAAGGCCTCATTCTTCTCTTCTGCCACCCCAAAGACAACCTGAGAAATGGGAACCTGTGCTAGATCTTCCTGAACATCCCCACAATTGCCCTCCATCATCTTACAAAGAAAAATATCCTTTGCTATTTTAGGACACAAGAAATACTGACCTGGTAGAAGTTTGCTTCTCGTACAAGCTCGTATATCAGTGTATGCCTATAAATACAGCGGGAACTACAAGTCTCCCTTCCACTGTCAAATTAAAAGTAACAGTAATTATCATGTATTTTCTTTGTCTCTCTTAAAATACGAATGTCTTTCTGTGCCTGCTTGGCCCACGGGTTGCACAGAAGTACAGGTTATATTGCTTCTACATATAGAACAATAAACTCACTATACAGGTGTTTTTGTGTTGGCCTCATTTCTCTTTTAAATATTCTGCGGTGGCAGTTGCTTAAAAAGAAAGGTTATCACAAGTGAAAATGCAACTTTAAACAACATTCTAGGTTTCTGAGACAAAACCTGTCTAGATATGGTAACAGAGCCATGCTTCTAAGAATACTGTTACTTCTCAAATGGGAAATTACATAAATGGAGCAAATGAGACTTTTTTTTTAAAAAATTAGGAAACCTATCCTACCAAACCCAAAGTATTATTTACATCAGGAAAAACCTCACACTTTCTGTAAAAAAAGTGGGTTTTAATTAATGCGTTAAGCTCTTGCTCTGGTGTTCCTAATTCATAAGCCTTCGAGTTATGGGCATGTGTCTCTCAATAAAGTGAGAACACAAAATGGTATTCTAGGTGAGTTCACCAGTATGGTTCGCATAGGTTTGCCTGGGGTATAGCAAAGGAAATATCTGAACACACCAATAAACAGTTGGCAGTGTAGTTAGCAGGGACAAAATGTATAAGCTCCTTTAAACACGGGTACAGGGAGATGTAGCAGAAACTCTAAAATAGTCACAGTTCACCTGAATTGGCATTTTTCTGTACCTGACCCCTTCCAGGAAGGGAAAAACAAAAAATCAAATTCAGCATCTGCTATCACAGAAATCTTCCTAACACATGAAAATAGAGAATTAGGATTCAGTTCCTGTGACCCAACAGAGCAAGAATGTAGAAAATGTGCTTAAAGGACACTGTTCATTGCTTTGACTTTATAGGTTAGCTGATACCTTCTAAAGATAAATACTGAGAATCACCACCCCAAAGTTACTTAGTTTTAAGAACTTGCAGAGCTGCTGCCACATTATAATTGTAGTTATTATTTTATTATTAATCCATTTTCTAAAAATAATTTTACTGTTCCAATAACAAAATTCCTGTTAAGGAGAAATTGCAATGACAACTTTCACGCAGAAGTATAATGTTTATTGGTTACTGTCGTTTCATGTTGGCTCTTGAGAAGCTGATTGTGGATTGATCGTTGGACCCAGAATGCACTGCTCTGGTGGGGACAGCAGGGTCATTTTCATTTGCTTTTTATCTACAGAGAAGAAAAAGACAATGTGATATAATCTTTCAAAAGAAAATCTCTGCTTTGCAATTTGTCACTCAGAGAGGTAATAATGGAGAAAGTGTGCTAGGAGCTAGAAAGAATGATTATTGCTCCCTCACTCGATCGCAGCTTAGCCTTTAGTCTTCTCCATTACAAAAGCTTTCTCCCTTATGACAGGGAAACAAATAGCGTGCTGCACTCTATTGCTGCTACTGATGCCCTGGATGAGGTTCATTGTGAGGGAGCTTCAAAGGAACGATACGGTGAAAAGCGGACAGGCTAACTCCACCCTCCCACCATTGCAGGTTTGTTCCTCATATTAATTAGCACTGAGAACAGACACATTTTGTGTGAGGTGCAACTGGGGCTTTACATCTGTCTATTCGGAAATCATTTCTCAAACTAGCCCTATCTCATTGTTGAGATACATATGCACCCGAAAACTCAGCCTGGATTTTGTCATGCTTACTGCACTTACTTACACTGTTCCCCTGACCCATATCAACCAACTCCCATGCTGCAGAAGACACTTCAGCTGCAGCTGGCGTACAGCAGCATCACGTCTCGGTTGTGCGTGCTGAAAGTCTTACCTAGTTATTTTACTTTTTCCTGAAGTATTTCTTCTGTTTGTTAAACAGTTAGAGTGAGGTGGTGTCACCCAGTCTTTCTCCCCGGCTGCCTTATCCCACCCATATGTTGCACTGCACTGATCCTTGCTAGGTTCTTCTGTGAGACAGTTCTATACACTAAACCAACAGAAAACTAACCCAGAGAAAGGAAGCAAAATGTTTGCTGCTGGCTTAGCAACTAAATCAGCTCATGGAAATGAGCACCATGGTGTACACAGGTGAGGGAACGTCAACAACCAAGCTACGTGCTGTGGAGAAAAGGAAAGGACAATGCCGAGTGTTATTTCCCTCTTAGTAGTACTGAGCCCTACAGTAGCTCAGCCACCCACTAGGGCACTGCTGGCATCGACTGCAGCACCTCTACTGCATGAGGACAGCTGTTGTCCTTGCAAAACAGATCTACCAGCTTCATCCAAACAGCACAATTGCTGGAGAGTTATTGTCTGTAACACAGGGAACGCTAGACAATTTCATTTTTCACATCAAGCTGGGTTTGGTTTTATTCTGTAAATTTGCAAGCCAAATATTTATGCTTTGTTTGTTCTATTGGTGCTGACTGAACTCAGGTTTTCTATGGGCCTTCATACCCGTGTCTCAGTCTAGCAGTTAAACTCCATTTGTGTCTCTCAGCTGAACTTTTTAAAGGAGGCTCCGATCACAAAGAGGTCCTCCATACCTGGGCTGCCACATATTTTCATCAAATTTGAAGATACCAAGACAACGCAGCTTCTGAGAGGGCTTCTTTCAGACAAGCCTGTCACAAGCTAGAAGGCCTGCTGCACTTCTGTTTTCTTGAAGTTTCAGAGAAGCATTAAGTAAAGTAATTTTCAGTAATCAAGAGACAGTTACCTGCATGAGCCAAAACTGAGGAATGAGCCTATTATTTTTGTTTGATGGATGTTGGTGAGACCTCATCTGTATATGGTGCTCTCTTAACAGGAATGGGCTGACAGACCTGCAATGAAATATTTCAAATCTTTCATTATTTGTCTTTCCCTCGTAACCGCTAATCGGACACAATGAAACTAGCAGTCCTATGATAACCCAGCTTTGTATGTTATGCACCTCAACACTTTCATCAAACCTCTCTCTTGAAAAGATCCCTTACTCTGGGATTAAACAGTCCAGGCTTCTCCCTTCCTTAGTCCAAACAGATCTTGAAGTGCCAAAACCACAGGCATTATGGTACATAAATAATTAAGATATGCTAAAACTGATCATAAATCAATTAATCTGATTGTTTCGATATGTTTTTTTAATCTTGGTTCAGCTGCTTCAGGAGAGAACAGGTACAGAGAACACACACCTGAGCTGCTCTCCAGAACAGGTGACTTACTCCATGTTCAAGGTATAAGCTTATTCTTTGTTAAAGTAAACACATTTCCCAGTGATGCTTTTAATACAGGTAAGAAAGGCTAATGGACATCAGCAAAACAAAGAGAATCTGCCTTGCGTGGGTATCTACCATTCACCATCATAGCTGGTGGCTACAGGAGGTTGAGCTGGTTGAAAAAGCACTTCTGAAGGCATTTTGAACTTGATGCTTTGGTTAAGGAAAAATTCTCCCTAGATTTGATGGGAAATTGAAACCACTGAAGCGGTTCACTGAAGTCTTTCAAAATACTATAATTATCAAATTTCTCTAAAATTGTAGCGTAGTTTTGATACTGAATTTCTCTAACATGCGATATAAGGCTTTAGCAGCAATGCCTGGATCTGGAGTCACTAAAGCTCAGCTATACTTGAGGAAGCAACTAATTATCATTTAGTAATCGCAGTATGTTCTCTTACCTGAAAAAGAATGCCCCAAGTTTTGCTGGTGTAATGCCAGTACAAATCTGGTTTCAAAAGTTAGTTTCTATTATCATTACATGGCATTTATTTTGCATTAAATGTCAAAGGGATCAACATTGCACAGCAATGAAAGTGCTATAACAATAAGCAGCCCTCATTAACAAAGTACCAAGTATCTTCAATGTCCAGTGGACTAAACAGACTCACAAGCACATACAACTTTGTGCTTGATACATATCCCACTGAAGATAGATCCAAAGGACTGTGTTTCCTAAGAGGAACACTGCAAAGAGAATCTGTCTAGATTAAAAATGCAGAGTGAGTCTACTGTAGGTGAGCAGTTCCCACGGTGTGACAATCTTATCTGGAGCTGGACACAGAATTGAATGACTTTTGGAGCAATTGTTTCAATTCAATTAAATGTTCTGTGGAAAGGGAAGATCTTTTTTCTACACAAATTCAGTTAGGACTACTGGTTCGCTTCTCTACTAGGTCTGGGAAGTCCAGGCACAGATTATTTTCTTTGCCCTTTCTTTCTCCCAGAAACATTAACCTTCATTCACACTGAAAAGTTGAATAGAATATATAAAATTTGTGAACAAATTTAAATGAGGAATCTGGTTTCAAATGGCAAAGCAAAGCAGAAACAGCATAGTTAGATGCTAACATAATGCAAAGAAAATATCTCCAGTTTATGTAATTTATACTGACTTGTACCGGCAACAAAAAAGAGCATATTCCTTTATGTTTGGAAAACCCAAAAATGCAATCTTCTGTTTTCTGCTCTTAATTCGCAGGGAAAAACTGTGTGCCCAGGATGGGGCTTCCCTGCCTATCCACTGCATTATGTGTATCACCCTGCAGACAGCCCACCAGCTTCTGTGAAAGTGTGGTCTTTGGAGGAAAGCCTCACTCAGCCACTTTTACATGCCTTTCTCAGTCCATCAAGGCAACAGCAGGAAGAAATACACAGAATTATCTTGGAAGCATTTCAAAGTGCTATATCTCACATGGATGCTAGTCTGATTCAGCTTTTAGATCCTGCAGTGAATTCCACTGATTCAGGTTGTGATTTTCAAATATACTTAGTCTGGGTGCTTTTGAAAATCCTACCCACAGTAAGTAATACTAAGGACTCAGAAGCATCCTTTATAAATGCTTGCATGCTAAATACGTACTGAAAAATCAGTCTTCATGTATTTTGCAATATTTCTCTTAAAAATAAAAATAGAACAACAGCTTGAACATAGCTATCTTGCTTGGTCCAACAGTGCACTTTGCACATGTCCAGCTTTTAACACATTCTTGCTGGACCTGAGCCAAGTGTTAAATATTCTACAGGGTTTAGCTTCAAACATCTGATCCATGAACAAGTTGGAAAATTATTGATTTCTTCCTCAGTATAAAATTTCTTCCTGCATATGATGTTAAGCTTCTGTGATTTTCAGTGAAATCAGTGATGAAATCTAACAGTTATTCAGATTACCCATAAGCAAAATTCTCCACTTGTATTGCAGGTGAGATGTGTTTATTCTAAAACGTACCCAAGCTTAGTCTACGAGCTGTACAGACTGCCCTAAGAGCAGGAACTAGGCTGATATTTTTCTGTAAGATAAAGAACAATAAAAATTGAGTCCTTAGTTTCATTTCCTCCCACCTTGGCAGATTTTGATTAGTAAGGGAAATTACCATTGATTCCCCAAACCTCTCTTCCCAAGAGCTAGTTATCCTCATGTTGTACAAAGCATTATAGAGATTTATAAGTTTAATTAACCTGCTCCCGTTGCCTGACTCGTTTGTAGACATATGGAGGGAATGGTGGACGGGAAACATATTTGCCTTCTCCTGCTATGACATTGAAAGCTCCACCTTCATAAACCACTTTGCCTCTTGAAACTGTCGCAACTGCGACTCCATGGCAGACCATTCCTTCAAATATATTGAAGTTGTTGGCCTGGTGATGTGTCTTCGCAGATATTGTCCTGTGTTTACAAAACAAAACAACATAGAAAATTATTATGATCCTTGCATTTTACTTCATTACAAAATTTTGAGAAATTGATAAAGGAAGAAAATTTAGCAGCGTTATTAAACTATGACATTGTACAGTACATCATGGAACAGCTGTAAAAATAGGATAGGGCATTAACATTTCATTGAACAGTAATTGCATTTCAAAAGAATGAAGGGGGAGTCAAAAGGACAGAACTTTGCAGCCTTGAAACACAAAATTTTCCACTAGAAAGAGATCAGTAGAAAAAAAATCAGGTTGTAATATTTTATTTGGATAACATGATTTCATTCTGCCTTGCCAAGCAAATATCTATGCACGGTAAGGTCAGAAAAAGCTCTGACCTTTTAGCTAGAATGACTTGCAATTTCAAGTTTGAAAAGTATGGCTGCAATGTTTCAAAGATTGAGACTCACAAATAACACAAAGACTCACTGGAAAGTCAGTAGATGACAATGAATGTTGTTAACTCTAAATGTGAGTTGGATTGATCCAGTGACTGACAACCCAAATATCTCAACGCTGCTAAATAATAATGACAATATCACACTTCTACGTACCTTTCCTCCAAGGGTATTAAGTAAATTATAATTTTAGACCTCAAGAGTACTCATTTGAGCTACAGTATTTATGTATAGAACTCATTCTTTCTTTTTTCACCCTTTTTCTAGCCAATTTCTCCAACCCTAAGTGGCTACATTAAAAGCAGAGCCAATGCTAGAGCTGACATTAGCCTCTGGAAGTGCAGGCTGTGTATACTTCCTTTATTATCTATTTTCCATACTGAGCTACTTACTATCTATGGTATCTAAAACAGGTCACAAGATTTTGAATTTTAGTAATTATTTTATTAACTTCCTGTTTCAAATCTACAGATACTTTTTTGAAATAATTTGGAGAGTTTATATTTTTACTGTCACCTGTAATTTCTGAAAGGAAGAAAGCTTCATGCTTTTGGCCATCAGTCAGAATTTTCCAGAATGAATGCTCACACAACCAAAAATCTATCATGAATATATAGCATTAACATTATTCCAGACACCACATCTTTTGCTACAGAATTATCAAAGTAAAAACCAATATGAAATAGTAATACATTAAAATACTGATCTATTGAGAAGAATTTTCTAAAACTTTAGTTAACATCCTTATCAAAATGAGAAAACCACAACAAAATCTGTATCTTTCTTGAAGTATAGCCATTTTCAAAAATAATCACATATCAAATATTTCAAATGATTGCTTACACAGAGGAAAAAAGAATTTGTGTAGGATACTTTGGTTTTCGTTCATATCATTCTGCTGAACTAAGAAAAATTGGTTCTACTAAGGGCTACATTTAAGTCTTGGTGGCAACTGGCTTTTCAAAGGCTGTATGTATAGAAATGCTCTCTATGGCCAATCTGCCTACCGGAATAAAACCTTTTCCTTCTTCATCCCACCTTGGACAGAAAACTTGTGTATGCTGGCTCACCAGCAGCAGCACCATCTTGTAGATTCACAGTGGAAAGAGTGAGCAATAAAATCAGAACTGTCTTGTATTCACTGGTCCTATGAAAACTATTGAATAACTTTAACCATCAGTGTTAGAACAGCCCTACAAAGAGTTTGTGAACATATTCCTCTAGCTTATTGTATTACCCTTATGGGTCCAATAGCTAGAACAGTAAGTAAGAACAACTGTAACATAATTATCTTTAGCATTCTCTGGGTATACATCATATCTATTTGCATGATAGCACTGGGACGTGAAAAGAAAAATGGAAAAGGTAATTTGAGCAAAGGAACAGAAAAATAAGCCAGATCCTTCAACTCAACATGAGACCTGTTTAAATGTGCTGCAGCAGGCTCACTAGACATAAACATGTCTCAGAGGTAAGTATGTCCCTCGTAAAAAAGTATAAAATGATTGGAAGTTAGCACATTTAAAAGAAATATCTATTTGTACAGATAAAGCTTGCAATAGGACAAAACACATTTCCCAGAGCTTGTCTCAACAACTTGTACAGAACTCATTTATAACTCTTCCGTTGAAACAAGCTTTAGACCACACTGCCCTTTCTGAAGGTGAAGCGCATTCTGCCTGATGGAGATCACCAAAATTCATCTGTGATTTAACCCTTTGACATTGCCAGTGGCAGTGAAAGTTTCAGGTAGCAAGTGGGCAACCAATTAGAACTAGACAGTGTGCCTGGGTCTGAAGCCCACAACTCAGCAACCTTGTGCAACAGGCTGTTGACTGCTGTATCAGCCATTTCAGTAGCAGGGAGCAGGAATCTTAGTGAAATTCCAATGTTTGCTCTAAACGTCACTATTGACTGCTCCACTAATGACAAGAACGGCTGCAACCTACTTACTAAGCAAGAAACTGAGACGGCCATGGAAGTGAAATATAACGTAACAGCTGCCTCCAGCATCCTATGTGGTGCCTGACATAAGGGATTACTCAACATGAGACAGCAGACTCAGACTCCGGGCCTTAAAAACATGCATTAGATTTTTTTTTTTTTTATCAAATTTGTACAGTTCTCTAATTCTGGTTATAAATTACAGTGGCTCTTGTTTCAAGCAACCCTGTCTCAAATGGGGACTGAGATCGGAATGATTGTTTCAATATTTAAAGAACATTCTCCTCTACAAAGAGGATACTGTGAAGATATCAGGCACTGTTTTGTCCTTACTTACATCCGTGTTTCTGTGTTATTCACTTCAGCTGCTTCTGATATACCTGTCTTACAAAGAGGTTTTAGGCTGTCAATATAAAAATTGACATTCCTCTAGTACCAAACAGGAAGACATGCTTCTGAAATTGTCTTTTTTCAATCCAGTGCTTCTGGCCAATTAATTTACAGTCAAATAGCAATTATTTTAGTCTAAGAGCAATTATCAGATTTTCTCTGACTGTGTGAGGATTCAGTGACTAGTAAGCCTGTATTTATTTATGCTCTATGTGAGAAAGGGCTTTACACCACTTCTAGAATATTATATATAAATAAAATACAAACTGAAGTTTGAAATTTAGAAAAGAGCATCAGATTAGACTAATGCAGCAAGCTGTAAGGTGAAATTCAAAACTGTACAAATCACAGAATCACAGAATGTTAAGGGTTGGAAGGACCTCTAGAGATCGTCTGGTCCAACCCCCCTGCCAGAGCAGGTCCACCTACAGCAGGTTGCACAGGATGGTGTCCAGGCGGGTTTGGAATGTCTCCAGAGTCGGAGACTCCACCACCTCTCTGGGCAGCCTGTTCCAGTGCTCTGCTACCCTCAAAGTAAAAAAGTTCCTCCTCATGTTGAGATGGAATTTCCTATATTTGAGTTTATACCCATTGTCCCTTGTCCTATCACTGGGCACCACTGAAAAAAGACTGGCCCCCTCCTCCTGGCACACCCCCTTTAAGTATTTGTAAACAGTGATGAGATCCCCCCTCAGTCTTCTCTTCTCCAGACTAAAAAGACCCAACTCCCTCAGCCTTTCCTCATAAGAATAATTGTCAGCTCAAAAGTTATGCCCTGAAGTTTTGTTAAGGAGTCAGAGGTACCAGTTTTCATTTCAAGTCAAACACAACCCAGGAGAAACATAAACATGTCTACGCCTCAGTCAGAGTGTGAAATACTAAATAGTGGGTTACAGTCAGGCAGGAGGGGGAACTGGATGAAGGGAAGACATGAGACCTTAGAGTGATCTTCTACCACTCATAATACATAGCACATGAAGCTACATCAGCTCAGTGAAGGTGAATCTTTTGGAGTACAGTGAGCTCTAGAACCTAAACTGATTGCTGTGAGGATTACTGCTTTAATTTTCAAGGTAGGCATAAGAAAATGAAGAATTTTATTACTTTCAATGGAAACTGGATGCACACCTTGCAGAATTTTCTTTAAAAATTCCATGTACAGGAATTAGATGGAATTCTGTTCTGTAGTTGACTGCCCTTAGGCAAGAATAGCTGATCAACATCTCAGTAAAGATGGTCCTATAAAATAGGACACCTATTTTATAATAAATTAATTAATTAATTAAAAACATAGTAATAAAGACAGCTAAAATGACCTGAGTCCATTCTGAAGAGAAAACAACTGCTTTGTTGACAGCTGCCATAGAAAACCAACTTATGTAAGAGTCAGTATTTGAGCTGTAAGCGACTTCTCACAGTGCTTACAGTGCAGTATCTCTAAGCCACCCGGAGCTGGGGGTAGGTGAGAAATGCCAGTTTGCTGAGGATAATATCAGCCTTTGTGAGTTGTCTCTTCACATCACTTTCAGAGGCCTTTGAACTCTCCATAATGTTAACCTGCTTTTCTAAAATTTAGAAAAAAATAAATAGATCATACACCTTCCTATGCAGTCCTGAGCCACCACTCATTTATAATGATAATTAAGTTGAACTTTGTTAAAGAGTCAGTTTTATTAAAAAGAAAAGCGAAGGAGGAGAAAAAAAAAAAGAGAGAAAAAAGAAGAAAGAGAAAGTCTTAAGATCTATGTGCAAAAATGCTAGCTATAAGCCTATAACGCGGATTGAAACCTGCATGGTCTACTTTATATTAAGGGGTTGCAACAAATGCACATGTAAATATATGCAGGCAACTATTTGTAAAGTTGTATTCCTAGCCTCTTAAAAATATCTTTAAATAAGCATTGCATTTGAGTAGCTGTATGAAGTGAGGAGATTTGTGGATAAAATAACAGATGCAAGAAGAGGTAGGAAGTTAGTGTTTGGGAGGTCCGAGTCAAAGTGACTTATCTGAGGGACAGGGTCTTTATTTCATGTAATCACAACTCTGAAAATTCATCATTTTAAGATGGGTAGAGAATGACAACAAAATTATTTTTCTGATTATGGTAACTCATTTGTCAACAATAGCATCAGTCTGGTCCTATCATTCACTCCAAACTGATATGGGATGGAAGTGAAAATTACCAAGCTCCATAATGGGCAGGAGGGAAACAGTAATGAGAAATTAAGCTTTCAGAAAAGCATAAAAAGAGAGGAAAATACAGATTAGACTGTTCAATGACTAAAGAAGATCTGGAAGTGATTACCAGGGAGAAAGAGGCAGGGTTATATAAGGAGAAAATTAGAAAGATTTAAATTTTTTAGTGACATTTCTAAGATTCAGTTCTCTAAAGAGAGCAGCTGACATTTTGTGAGACAGCAAGTTACTAGGGAAACGTACATCATGCTCTCTCAGAGAGGCTTATTTTTTACGGTTCACAGAACCACAGTCATTGAGGTTGGAAAGCATCTCTGGAGATCATCTATTCCAAGCCCTCTGCTCTGATCAGGTCAGCCAAAGTAGCTTTCCCAGGGCTGTGTCCAGTTGGGTTTTAAGTACCTTCAAAGATGGAAACTCCAAAATCTCTTTGGTCAGCCTGCGCCTGTGTTTGATCACCCTCACAGAAAAAGGGAAAAAAAAAAAAAAAAAAGAAAGAAAGAAAATAACTATTTTTCATGTTTAAATGGAATTTACTGTATTATAATTTGTGCCTATTTTCTCTTTCTCCATGCCTCCTTAATTTGCAATAACAGGCCTTTGACAGGAACTCTGATACTAGTGAATTAGCGTACATTCATCCATGCACACGCACTTGTGCAAAAAAATACGAGGCTATTGAAAATACCAGAAAGTACTGGTCCTATATGTACCTATTCGTATGTCACATTATTTCATTTTGCCTCATTGTGCCTACATGCAGTTTTCTGTATACTCAGTATTCAAAATTATGCTCATTCATCAAAAGAGTAAGACAGTTGCAGCATTATTTATTCTAATCATCTGCTAACATCTTGGTTTCTTCCTGTTTCATGTTACAAAAAAATTACAGGCAGTTGCTTGGCAAAGAGTGCTTAAATGGTGTAACTTGTCCCCACTTAAGCCTCGGAGGCTGGAGACTTGACTACAAATGAGACAGACACAGGCTGCAGATTTTGGTTCAAACAAATGCAAGAGATTTATCCATGAGCGTATCTACACACAAACAAAGGCATTGAGGAAACCTGTGCCAGCAGACTGGGGCACTCGCTGATTTGCATCCAGTGACTGTTTCCCCTAAAAATGAATAACCAACACTGGAACCAGGGGGAACCACGTCTTCCCTCGTCTTGTCATAGCAGGTAGATTAGAGAGTAATGTGTCCTTTTCCTCCCTCTCCTCCTCCCCTCAGGACTCCTGCCTTCCCTGTGAAGGGGTCCCCAGCTCCAGCAGCTGTGCAGCCAGCACTGCTGTGCTCAGGGTCGAGCCCAGCTCCATGAGCACGCGCTGAGCCTGCCAAGGAGAACCATTCCAGCGGAGCCCGAGGAGGACAGGGTGAGAGACCGCTACCTGCACAGCCAGCTCTGACGCCACATGCACAAGTAGATAACTTTTAGCTAACTTTTAGGCTGCGCTTAGTGAGCGGAAAAAAAACTGGTGGGTGAGACTTCCCAGGCTGCATTTTGTTAATGAAGTGCCTGGACTTAGGAAGATAAACTCAATCTGAGACAGGCTTTTTCTCCCTACGGTTGTTTGATCTTGCCATTAGGGCCTCATCCAGAACTTATTTGCAAGGCTCTGTCAGGCTACAGTGGGTTTATTGAGCCCTAATATCTTCCAGGAGCTGAATGTCTGTTGCGAGACCTTTAGCACCTTCTGCCCTTTACTTCACAAGGGGTGCTGCGCTCTTCCCACGGTCTGAATTGGGTACTGCAGTATTTAGATTCCTTGCTGAGCATTTCTGAAACAAGCCCAGGAGATTTTGTACCCTTGCTTGCTTTCAAATAGCTAAAGGCATCAGCTACAGAGGACACTGACGTGCTGACAGGTGACGTTCCCTTTTCCCTGCTTATTCTGCCCTCGCCTTCTGGAACAGTCTTTACAGGTGCTTTTGTTTCACAGACTTGAGGCTGTGATATTTGTCTGCACCTGAAAGAAGTCAGTGAACATTCTTGATCAAAGCACAGATTTAAATAAGATGGTACAGTGAGTGTACATTTGCTGCCTACATGTGTCTTTCCAAGGAGTTCTCACAAAACAATCCTGTGCGCACAGGCTGTACTTGGGATGCTGAGGGCGTTGAGGTCTGCAAGATGACGTTCGGTAGCACATGGCTGCAATAAACCAACAGGTCCCTTTGGTATTTTTGTGTTCTTTAATGCATATGCAATAAGTATAAGGAAGCTAAGAAATAGACCTAACGTGGCAGAACTCACAACCCATCATTCTAATGCAGTTTCTAACGAATTTATGCATTTACTATGTTCCTTCCCAAAAATGCTTGCTTTCATGCAGACCCACTAAACCCAGTATTTAGAAGCTTTTAAATACAGTAGCAAATCTGACGACTGCTCATATAATTTTTTCTGCAGAAATTACCAGAAAATGCTCTAGAAATAGGCCAGTCAGTGTATCTGACCCGGAGAAGGAAAGCCTCAGCTGAAGTGGCACAGTGCTGGAATGGAACCTTGAATTGCAATTGCTCCCAGCTTTGCTGACCTGTCACATTTAATTCACTAGGTTTTTGCAACCTAGGAAGAGAAAATCCTGAATGCCCAGATAGCACCCAGCATGTTGCTATTGTGCAATCATGTGGGAGGCAAAACAGAGTTGATTTTTGTAGGGATGTAGACAAGTTTTTGTATTTTGAAGAGCTTCACTAGCTTTCAGAATGGCTTCAAAATCTTCCCTGTAGACTTCCTCTGACAGATTGTGATAATACCAGTTCCTTCAGCAATAGTCTAACTCTTTAGGCTAGTAGCAGCCAGTATTTTAAGACTACAGGAACACAGCATCAAATCAGAACTGGAAAACTGCATTTTCCTCTTACAAGATTTAGATTTACAAACAAGAAAAAAAGTCACGCTCAAAAGAGGAAGGACTTGGCAAGAAAGAGGAACAAGCCTATTGTGAAATTGAAAATCACTCCCCAGAGTCAACAAAGCACACGAGGCTGCACCTTGTGTAATATCTTAAACGGCTGAAGTTCATTAGCTAGATCCTTTTTTTTTTTTCTGCTGGGCTATTTGTGCCCTCTTCAGGATTTGTAGTGAAATGAGTAGACAAGCACTCGTGACATTTATTTATACTTACTCATGTAGTTCACTCAATTGTACCTGTAGAAAGGCTTGTTCCCAGCAAAGCCAAAAGGATAAATAATGGGAACAGCACAAGATCAGGAAAAAAGTACTGCCTGAACTTAAAATCAGCTCGCTTAGTAAGAAAATACTGTTTAATGTTTGAAAAAATACTTGAAGAAAAACTGAACCTTCACATCTGCAGTGGGCAAAAAGGCAACTGGAGCACTCAGGAGAGAGTGAAGGGAGGCAGAAGGAATGTTTAGGAAGCAAAAGGATAAATAATTACAGGAGCTGACAAAGCACCTTGAGAACAATGTCAGAATTCTGCTATCCTTCCAGATTCATTTGTCCCCAGGCAGAGCGAAGTGAGCTCAGAAAAGAATCCTTCAGGTTTTTTTTTTTAATCAGAGTTCATAGCTCCACTGTCCTGAAATAGCTCATTGTTAGTATCTCAAAATATCCTTGCTCAGCGTGCCAGAAGGCACAATGCACATGAAAATCTCTCTGACCCAGCGTTAGGCAGGCCTCTGTGTTTACTGGGGTTGACACTCCTGAAACTTCTTTTGCTGGTGCTGACAGTTTTTTGTGGGACTTTTTGTGGGAATAGCAACCTCCATGTCCTCAAGCTTTGCAGCTTAAAACACGGAATTCTTTTCCGCTCACTCTCACATAGGTTTGGTACTCATTAATATACTGAAATGAGTGAGGACTACATTATCAAAATGTAAAAACTAGAAGGTTGTTCAAGAAAATTTTGTTTGTGTGAGGTAAATCTCGGATTAGGGCTTTTTTCCCTTCATTTGGCTTCCAAAATCAGATTTGATGAGTTATGTTTCAAAACTTTCCTCTGCCATGAGGGGAGTCTTCAACTCTTTTTTTTAAAAAAAAACCAGAGGCTGAAAATCTCATGCCATTTGAGTTATGATAGCTCAGGCTTTATGAACACTGATAACCTTGATGAAAGCTGGCCATACAGTCACCATGCCCAACAACCCACAAAGCTCATCTCGGGTTAGCGACTGCTGTCTTCTATAAATTTACTGGGTGTTTGGATGATAGTGATGAAGGGATTTCAAGGAGGGTCAATGTGTGCCTTCAGCACAATTGTATGTTCTCACTGTTCACCAGAACTGAGCCCAAGACAAAAGCAGCAGCCCAGCACACCTCCTGCCCTGCTGCTGCTGCCATCTGCAGGGCTGGATATGGTCAGGTGTAAGGCTCGGCTGCTAAAGTGCCTGCACAAGAGCCAGAGCAAGACTCAAGGTGTATAATTCTTGAGATATTTACAGTGTCCTGAGTATGGAGGTGGCTGGTGGGGTGGATATACCTGAAGAAAGGAATGAGCTCTGATGCACAGAACAACACTGCATGACCTTTGTGTCAAAAATGTATCGTGGCATCAAGTCACGCAGGGTGAGACATCAGCACACCTTTTGCACATCTTATGTTGGTGTGATAAGCTCTATTCTAGCAGACTTAACTGTGCACAAAATCAGAAAGCTCCTTAAATAAAAGCATAAGCATGCACAGCTTGAGCTTCAGAACTAAACTCACTCCTGGCTCTACCACTGTATTTGCTCTATCAGCTAGGGAGAAGACATTAGGAGGGCAAGACCCCACACTTTTACCCCCCATCCTGAGCAGCTTTGAATATGCTTGAAGTACGTTCAAAACACAAGCTTGTAATGGGTCATCCTGCAGGGACACAGGCTCCTCTCCCTGAACTTTGCAGTGGGAGGAAGCTAAACATACTCTAGCACTTAACAGAGTTACTCTAAAACCCCAAAGTGGCGATTTTTACTCTTAGGATACCAAGCCCCTGTAGTGTAATGTACAGCCCTTGTTATTTTTGTGTTTGGTCAGCAATCTGGGAGAATTTTTTTTAAATCCATCTAGAGATGGAAGATTTCTACTTACACACACTATTGTAGAAGACAAATAACCTGTAAATAATTCACGTGAAGTGCTGTTGAAAAACACCGTATCCTCACCCCAAAGGCTTATTGCTGTACAGAGGCTTTGAGATATTTTTTCCTGCAGAGAGGCTGGATGCGAGGAAATAACTACCCATACATACCTTGTAGCTTTGGGATCCCAAATGACGATGTCAGCATCAGAACCCACAGCAATTTTCCCCTTCTTTGGGTAAAGGTTAAAGATTTTTGCTGCATTTGTGCTGGTAACAGCTACAAACCTGTTTTCATCCATTTTCCCACTGTACTGCAGAAGAGTACACAAAGGCAAACACATTACTTTTTTAAATAAGGAATGAAAAATATTCTTGTTGTTGAAAAGTTTAGGATGAGTGACAGCTCTCTGTCAACATCACATCAGTATTTTTTTAAAATGTCATACTGAAGACTTTAAAAGAAATAAAAATTACTATTTGTCTCAAATGCACATACTGCAATGTACATTCACCGAATACGATAACTTTATCTTACTTTATCCCACAGCAAAGGGAAAAGAAGACAGCTTTAAAGCTAAGCATTCTGTGGATCCAGTCCAAAGTCAACTGAAATCAAATTTTTTAGCTGGCTTTGAATCTGTAGTCCTGCTCAGCAGTTTCCTCAGGAGACATAACATCGCTCAAGCATCCAGGTTTTGGAAAATTGTGAGACAGTATTAAGGAGAAGCAAGGCACTACGTGTAATATAGGAAAGGTGATTTGCAAATCTCTTCAGCAATAACACAGAGGATGGTACAGTTCAGTAAATGTTTGAGATCAAGGAGTATAACGAACAGTTTTGCTGGTGTGACACATCAGCAAAACAGCAAATAATAATGGACATACACGTGTCTTGGGATTGTCCACTGCTACAAAACTAATTTAATCCAGCCTCTTTGACTGTTGTTTGCTTGGAAAGCCAGCTACACTGGCAGTAATATTGTGTACAGGTCAGTCTAGGAATCAGAATGCCAAAAACCATATTTGTATGGTGGTCTGTGAGCAGTCAGCTGAGAAAAAAAGCATAATGAAAGTGGTGAACATTGCTCTTCTAAATAATGGAGTGTGGGACAGGAGGGAAGTTTTCCAGACAAACTCTGACAGCTGTGTAATGTTTTACAAGTAAGAAAAGGGAGTATATTACTGATCGAAAAGTCTTTTGAAAAATTATCTTGCCCAACAGGATACACCATTCAAATGCAGCACTGATGTACATACTCATGTCTTACTTTCATACTAACCACAAGCTAGATTATATTCATTTCCATCAGAAATAATCTCACTAGAGCTGTGCCACAGGTGGATATAGGCAGAAATCTGTTTTGTTCATGTCAGTTGGAGCTGAATCACAAATACAGATAAACAAGAGAGATTATGAACCACATCCTTACCAAGTGTGTGGATAGATAATTCTACTGTGACAAATAAATATGCTTCACAGCACATTATCAACATTATCAACAAGACTCTACTACTGCAAGAGAACTTAGTATTAATTAGAAAGCTGAACCAGAGCCTCTGGAACTTAGCAGCATTGTATTAGCCAAAGCAATCATAACATCCAGTAAGCAGCAGGTTCCTCACCAGATTGCCTCACCTCTCCCCTCATCAGACTACCCCGAATCCAAAATGCCTGACCACTACCTTTCATATTTATATTTGTTTAGAAACTGAAGGGCATTGTCCAGAGAAGCACCAAGCATTCTTGTGTTGGCACTGAGAATCCAAAGACGATGGGATTTGAAGGTGCTCGTCTCATGATATCACAGGGCTGAGCCATACATTAGAGAAGCATTTCTTATCTTTAGCTTGTTTCCTCTGGCTAAAAACACTAATTGGAAGTTGACAGGCACACACCCAGCACGGAAGCTCCTCCAACAGCTAAGTTTGAGAGAGATCAAGGAGGAAAAAATACAGAACTGACCAAGTTGAAACTATGGGCACCTCTTCCTTTTTATTTTCATCTGTTGAAAAAAAATGCTGCAGGTAAATGTACTGTGCACTACAGCTGAAACAATAGCAGTCCTTTGCTGCTAAATGATGGAAATGATTTTCTAGTGTTATATTTTAAGTACTAAGAATCTTCTCCCTCTCAGGACCATAAAGTGAGAATTAGTAAGGACTCTGTTATGGTATTTGATTAAAGGACTTATCCTATGATAAATACACTTGATAAAACTGGAGCGTTGATAACAGCTGAGAGAATATATTTTGTTGGAGAAATCAATTACCTCCATGTTCAGACATCCTGATATACTTACAACGCCTTTTTCCCATATGACTGACATCCTGTCTTCCACACCATTCACTCCATTAGGGATTTTTGTGAAGTCATCCTTCCCCAGAGCTTTCTGGCATATGTCAAAGGTGCAATTGTCAGTCCCTGTCACAGATAGGTCATCACTACAGAGAAACAAAATTCATTATGAATCAGAGCATGTACCAGACAGTGTCACTCCATATATCCTGTGAAATTTCTATGGATCTGCACAATCATCAGCCAGTGTTCAAGCATACCTTCACAGACTCTCCAGTCAAATTCAACCCTGTTGTGGAGTTAAACTTATTGGTAATGAAATACCAGCAAACCACACATTCTGTTAACTGCGTGTATCTGAAGGATACTTCTGTTCCTACTTCCTTCTGAAGGAGATGTTATGAAGCAGACAACTTATATCTACCTTCATCTACCTACAGTCAGCAGGCTTAGTTTCTATGAAGCATCCAAATTTCAAGTGAAAAAGGCAGCTGACAACAAAACCCAGAACCCTCAGATGTGACCCTACTTTTTACACATTTTCCACCAACTTACAGCCTCACTGTCCCCCTGGTCATGTTTCAATTTTTGTGGCAGTATTAGCAAGGCAAGGCTTATTGATTGAAGTCAAGTGGGGACAGAAGGCCACAAGAGTTCAGAGAAACAAATACTGAACACTTTCTAATTTCTGTAACAAAAAGTGTTTTTCATCTATGGTTTCACCTTCCATTTCTCCTTCCTTATAATGTAACATTCTGTACTTAGAAAAATCTCCAGGGCATCGACCTGTTATTATATACTCCAGACAGAATTTGCTGTGTATTTGGGCATCAGCTGTCACTGTTTGTTCATCTGCTTACTTGGCCAGTAAGCTCATGAGGAAACCAGGAGTAGATGGATCTGGTCTGAGTGGAGGTCCCATGACATATGCTGCAGCGTGAGCCCAGTCTTTATTCCAGTAGTTGGTGCCATCAGTGCCAAGACTAGCAGCAATAGGCTCCCCATAAACCACCTTTCCTGAAAAATGTAAAGCAGTAGTGTCATCATCAAACAACATAAAAATGCATATCTTGTATTTCCTCTGTTCCAGATCTTTTTGATGGCAATGGATTTAAATTTGAATGAGTGTTTTAAATTAAACACCAGCATATGGAAGGACGTAATAAACTAAGCTATAACATAGCATCTCTGTTCTGAATATTCTGCTGGTGATCTCCCAATATATTTCCTCATAAGAACATTGCTTGGGCAAGTTTTTTAATTAAATTGTTGACAGATATATTATAATGGGTTTTACACATTGTTTACCAGGCATGTGATTGAGATTTCAAAAGGGACACAGTCCTCACTTGCATTAATTACGTTCAAGATCCATATATTTCTCGGTAGCACCTGTTTGGTGCTCTGAAATTATTGACTATGTAACAATGCAAGTTAATACACACAGCATACAGACTTTGCAAGGTTCTGCTTTTAATTGTCAGGGTATAATTGGTCTAGGAAGAACAATATGACACCAGCCATAAATTTAAAGAGTGTAAAAACATTTCCTAAATCAAAAACTATAAATAATTTCATTTTCAAAGTTATCTCCCAAATTTTAATCTTTAATTCTTTGCTGAACACTATTCGAGATTGCTCAGAAGAGGACACCAACCCAGACCAGCTGTTAGCTTTTAGACAGAACTAATATTTTTTCCTCGTAGGAAACATGGATTTAAAACTCATCAGAACAAGAGGGGAGATGAAAAAAGCCATTTCACTCCCTGAGGAGGTGGTCCAGCTACTTTGCAGTTCTGTAGGTGACAAGTGGTAATGCCCCTGACTGAGGTGGTCATCAAAGAACTGGAGCGGGCTGGGATCTCACACATCCACTTAAAGGCTGCTTGGTGCTGGTTAAAGGTAGTCTCTGCTGGATCCCAGCAAGAGCCCTCTCCCTCCCCTGCTCCCAACAGACAGCGGGCATCTTGCTGTGGATCCCACATTTCATTCCAGGCACAATTTTTATTAGAACTATCACTGCATTACCCCAGCAAGGGCTCAGCCAGTAATGCCTCATGATATAAGACAGTGAACTTCATCTGGCTTCCTGTGTCATTATTCATGGTACTGTTGGAAAACAACAAAAGAAACCTTTGCAGATTTCTCCCTGTATCCTAGATCCTGGTGCTTCTGTGAGCGACTGGATTACAACAGCTACACTAGCGCAGGTAGCTATAGAGGAGCTCAATTGTTTTCAAAATATGTTTCCCACTGCAGTAGTGCCATGCCTTAAATCTTCTGTTCAAGACGTGCAAAAAGGCCTCATACCATTTGAAACCCATAGTTCTACAGTTATTTCCACAAGGTTTCAAGATCTGCTCTGACTTTACTCCACTGTACATTTACTCCAAGTGCTACATAGTATAACTTCTTCCATGATCTAAAGACTCCCTATTAGCATTATTAATTTACTTTAACCACCTCAGCATGCTCTGACATGCTGAACATCCTTGTCTCATATTGACACTTTGGCTTGGAACATTCTAAGCTCTCAATTCCACTTATCTATATATACTATAGATTTACACTTTGTCTCAGAGGGAGACCACCACCATTTTTTGGACTTAAAATCATGACTTAAGAAGTTATTTGCTGTTATTTGCATTTTATTTTCAAAACTTAAAGCACTCAATATGGGGCCATCCATGGAAGTCATATGACCAGTGAATGAGGAGGTTTGAGTCAGATTAGTGTTTTAACTCCGAGCTGCTGCAGGAGTCAGGGGAATCTTGGCCTTCCCTGGGCAACTCCAAACTCAGTATTTGAGGGCAGGCTGCCACAAACCTAGATATGTACAGAAAAAGTCCTGCATATCTAACCAATCTCTTATATTTACCTATTACACTTGGACGGATTTTTCATGAGCAAAGTCAGTAGGAAGTGGGGGTGAGGAGGAAGAGTGGTGTGGTGTGTGTCTTTCCTACTGCATCTAAACAAGCTAGAGAAACTTCCATCCAAAGTAAACCTGAGCTATAGGACATAGCTATAAATGATAAAAGTTAAAATGGTAGGAAAGGAGTAAATGTTTAGCTTCCATAAATACTTTTCTTATCTCAGTTTCACAACATAAAAATGAAAAGCAGCCTCCAAGCTCACAGTTGTATAAGCTGAGTTGATTCTAACTCATGTACCACAGCTGATGACAGTATTTCTGCAGTCAGGATTTGACCTGAGCAGCTCCCCTTGTTCCCATGAGTGGAAAGGAGTACAAGCCATTTCCTCAAGTGATTTTGAGTCTGAACACTGCAGCTTCAATGGACTACATCTGGACACTTCTGCTGCCTGTGCGATTTCTTGCATTTCATTTGGCCTGTGGCTAGCCAGACTGATGGGTACAATAATATCAAGATGCTGCTTTAATCCAAATAACAAGGAAATTCTACATTAAGGATGTTTTAGCCCAATTGGCAACAAGGAAATTCTGCATTAAGGTTCTTGTAGTCCAACTGGCTTCTGCCTGTAGACATAAAAGTGGAGTAATGCAGTAAAAAATCAGGTCTTTCCATTTGTTATGTTTTCCTGCATTCAATAAAAACAGTAAGCAACAAGTGTTCTGCTGTTTGGTCTTCCTGACATCTCAGCTGCTGGGAAATATCTGTGGATTTCATGACTTCTTCATCAGATCCCCAAACTGGCTGGCAAGAAGTATTTTCACATAAATTACTTTATAATAAAGAAGAACACGCAATTGCAATTTATTGTACTACTTATCAGAACTCAGAAAGACTTATAAGCTTGAGAAACCCCAACTAACATTTACAGGCTTGAAAAACTATTCCCTGTGTGCTTATTCCAGGAAAAGTTTCAGTAGCACTTAAGATAAAGACGTGTAAGGCAAAGATACTCACTGGCCGGCTATGATCTGAAAGAAGCAGAACTGCAAGGCAGGGTTTATTGAATCAGGCACAGCATTGCATCAGTTAGGCTATCGGCAGCCTGGACCTGAGCTGTCCTGCATGAGCTCTCCTGTGCTCAGAATCAGCTTGAGAGTCTGTATATCCACAGCCATGGACATGTCCTTCCTCTCACGAAGGGCAGACCTAACCCATGATTGGTGGAAGGACGTACCGACTTTACAGGTCTAAGCAATCTTCCTGTAATCTGACCAAGTACGTATTTCTGTATACACTTTTTCAAAAGGGAGAAACCTTTTAAAAAATGACTTTTTAGTAAGATTCTATTCTCCAGTTCTGATCTGCACTACAAAGTCTTGTTTCCTTCTGTAACTGTAACAGCACAGTTAAATGGGCAAAGGGACATGATATCTAGCCTTTAGTACACTTAGAATGAAAGTATTTTTGAGTGGGAGGCAGTATAAATCATGTGTCTCTAAATCACATTTTATTAGCCTTGCTCCCCATAGGCATTACTGGCTGAAGCAACAGGTGACAAGGGCATAGTAGTTTTACCCAATAAATTAATATCAAGTAGTTCTAACAAGCAGATGGAGCTGCACTGCCCATTGCCTGACACCAGCCCTCTGCAGTCTTGTCTTCTCCTTGTAGGAAAGTCTTTACACAATAGCAGGGAGAGGATCCTCTTCATCTTCACACTCAACGGAATGAGACTGTTGTGTACACAGGCATAGCAGACTGCCTTTCTGTGGAAGCAGACCTATTCTAGCAAGATTCAAGATCATGTTTTGCACAGGGATAAAGAAACAGCCCACTGACACGAGCAAGAACAGTTCTTACAGAGAGGTTTTGTCTTTGACCCTGTCAAGTGGAGACCTGGTGAACCATCGCTTTTGGCAAACAGGCTGGTAGAGCCCCAGAATAGAACAGGATGGGGGCATGAGTTAACCTGTCCCTCTCCAACACAATCACAATGTTGAAATCTTGGATTTCCCGTTGAATATTCAGCAGCACTGTAGCTATTACTGAGGTACATGAAAAACAAGTTGCTACAGTCTGGAGATTTCCTTCAGTGAGTGGTGCTGCTGGAGATCAGAGGAGAGATAGATGGTGGGCTTTGGCACGGAGAGGAGAAGGAGAGAAGGAAACTCATGTGATTCCCCTAAAGTTTGCTTATTCTAGTATAAGAACTAGTATCCCTTTACATTCTGTATGACTGATTTTAACCTTTAAGATCTGAGCAATATCTCACCGAAGGCAACAGAATTATGCCTACTGTCTGCAGCAAACTGCATCAGGCCTTTGGTCTCCAGCTCTAATATTATTTTTCACCTTGTATAGCTAAATGTGGGACAAAGAAGTATTACGCTCCGACTTACATTTTTGACTAGGAAAACTGCCATCCCACAGAATTTGAGAAGCAATGCTTCAATTCTGCTCTCGCACTGCCACCCAGAAAAAATAGATTATGCTCACTGAGGACCAGTCTCTCCCCTTCTGAGGTCAGTGACGGAATAGGAAGGGATATCAATCTTCCTCTGACATGGGCAGGGATAAATATGCACCCATATACTGTACTTTAAGCGCTTGGAAAGGAACGTGAAAAATTTCACAATTGTAAACAGCAGGAGGCTAACATCAAGAAATGGAGAAATAATCGTGAAACGATGAATAAATTGCATTAGAAAGAATATTTCAAATGCTTGAGAGCCTTCTGGTACTCAAGGGTTTACACAGCTTTCACATTAGAGGGGTTTTAACATGTCCAAGTTGAATATCTTTCAGTAAAATATTTGGGGTTTATGTATGTTATTTATACAATATTTTGATAATTTTATCTTTTTTTGTCTGGAACTCCTTTTTTTTGGTATTACCACTTTTAATTGAAGAATGGAAAATAATTCTTACTGAAACTAGCAACAATGAATTTTTAATTGCCAGAATTTATACAGGTCAGTCTCATTAAAAACTATAATTGTTGTAACTATCTTTATGGTACATTAGCTATCTTTCAAAATTTCTTAATCAATCCTAGATTCCTGTTTCTGAACAGTATACTTCCACACAAATGGAAAATAATTATGAAGAGATGTTATATGTTGCTCTGCACAAAGGCAAGCATTGATGATTCTGACTGCATCAACCCAGGAAGATATAAAATCCAATTTGCACCACAATAAGCACAGGTTGTACCAATTTCTTCTTTTTACACATTGAAGAAGCATGAATATATCAAGTCAGTTATCAAACTGGCATGGCAGACTATTCTTACAACCCATGCCTAACAATATTTTACAGTATTTACTATCAGCATTGAATTTTTTACTTAGTGCGTTATAAAACACCACCTTCTATCTTAACTCTTTTATGTTCACAGCCAGGGATTCATCTGTAATCTGGGTATTTTAACAGTTGTTACAGCCTCTTGTGGTTAATGCTGACACCATACCTGTAAATGTACAAATAACTATACACTGACAGATATAATCCACATTACCAGCAGCACTGTCATCTAGTGGAGGAATCTAATATAGCACAATACTAAAAGATGTGCTAGTAAAAAATATTCTGGTAGATTCTTTATAAACTTGAATTCCTGATAAGTCTTACTAGAAGTCATAATCAATACATGTTTCACATAAACATATCCATCTATATTAGCACAATGATATTATGCTCGTTTTGATTACACTTTTGTCAAGCTCTCATGCTCTGCGTTTTGCTATTAATAACCTAAGCCCCCTGTGAAAGCATTATCTAACGTCAAGAAATAAGGAAACTGAGGTCTGTATGCAATTCGTGTTAGGTCAGATGAACACAAGCTGAGATGTAAAAAGATAACAAGGACAGATATTCCATAGTTTCAGGTCCTCCAAATCATGGTCTTCCGTCCTGTTCCTTCCACCCATATAATGTCTCCTCAGAGGGCTGTGGTTCCACAGGTTGCTCTGGATGAACTTATGGATGAGGAGATAAAATATCCTGAATCCCTGCAGCCTTCAGGCTGCTTCTAGCCTGCCCAACAGATGGTCAAGACGGTCAGGGTCCCTTGGCTGACCAGAACTCTTTATGAACCCTGCAGCACATGATCTGAGAACCCCTTCCCCATAGGGAATCGAGGTTTTCAGACACTGTCATCATCACCATGATTTCTAAGTGCCCAGTAAATAGGAGTTCTGGTCGTGTCTGTCATGACACTGTCTGTAAAAACATGGTGTGGCCTCTGCTGTGGAATTTCTCATCTGAATAGCTGGTAAAGGCTTGCAGACTATAACTCAAGGGAAGGGAATAGCAGACCATATATTGTCTTGGACTTGTCACATCATTTTTAATGCAATAATGCTGTCTTGGCCATCACTTTGACCTTGGAGATACAATACAAAGGAGGAAAAAGTTCACTCAGGGGAGAAAGGAAAGTTTCAATCCCAGTTGCTGTTCTTCCACTCAACTTACCTCCCTTTGGGCCCCAAAACACATGCACACAGCTTAGACATCTCACTCCATTCACCCATGTTCTGAGGGTTATGGCATCCATGACAAGTAGGACATTCATGCTATGTTTGGTTTTCCATGACCCTTTCTGCAATGCCATTGCCCAAGCATAAAAGAATTAGGACTTTTACCTTCTCTTCGTGCATTACTTATCACCTTTGCTGCAGATTTACTCATTACATGAACGACAAAAAGGGGGCAGTTTACAACATTTGCTATGGTAATTGCTCTTTGAGTAGCTTCAGCTTCCACTTCTTCAGGACGACACATCTCATGCCCCTCAGGGCCAGTTATTCCCATTGCCAACATCTTCTTTGCACCCTGAACATCACACAAAAACATGTAAGAGTCAGTTAAAGTGCAACCACGGTGTCATGGTCATGCTGCCAGATGGATCCTAAACCAACCACTGCAGCTACTTAGAGAAAAAAAACAAAGGCAGTTATGATTTTTTACAAGATAAGTTATTGTTGTGTTAGCTGAACGTATCTCTCAATAAACACAGCTCTCAGAATACCTAAGTGACTTCAGAGAATGCACTCCACTGGCTTGCAGGGATAAGTCACCTCTTTTGAAAACCTTACCTCTGTCTCAATACATACTCTTAAATGATCGCAGCCAGTAAGAGATGACAGTACTAACTCCTCACTGGAAATAAATGGAAAGATCCTTACTAAGCACAAAAATACACATCCAGAGCCTCTGAATGAGGCTTCAAGTTTTTAAGAGGCATAAGATTTTGTCCCTATTGTATTCCAGGAACTTATGCTTAGCTGATTTGAGATTACTTAGCAATAAACTCATTTCTGTTCTGGGAACTGGAGCAGAGTCAAAGCACTATTGACTAGAAGAGTTGGAGAAACTCAAAGACATCAGCGTAGTTACACTCCCAGTGCCTCCACACAGCACTAAGGTGGCAGTAGCAAGTGTGAAGTGAGGCTAACTGTGCATAGAGGGACGTTGAGGCTTTTGTGCCCCGTCACTGAAGCTGCCTCTGTGCTTCTGGATTCATTCCTGTTAGATGAGCTGATTAACAGGACAGACCTAGGGTTAGGCATCACACACCTGCCATCTAAATACTTGGTTCTTTTGATTTGGTTGATGGTCAGGCTCTGACTGGTGCTTTCTTTGTCAGTCAAGTGTACATATTATATTGCAAATATATATATCATACTGCAAGTATAACTCTCATTATAATAGGATCATTTGCCTCCTCTGTACCCTTAATCCAGGACTCCAGGTTACAATTTCTTAGCCCACCATAAGCATTCTTTAGGATCTTGGACAAGACGTTTGTCTTCAGCTACCTGGAAGTAAAATTGGGTAGAAAAGCCTTTCCCTATGATACAGTGATGGTAACAGGACCATTTATATTCCTGACTTTGATGGACGAAATACCAAATGCCTACCTGCGCAATTAGCTCCCCATTCTCTGCATGGACTTGAGCAACCGCTCCAAGTTCCTTACAGCAGGAAAAAGCCTCATATAACTCCTCATCATTGACCATGTATACATCTTTATAGGCCATAAACATCTTGAAGGAGTTGACGCCTTTGTTTTGAACAAGAGTTTTCATTTCTTCCTTCACCTGAAAGACAGGCAGTAATTTTCAAAAAACAACAATATTATATTTTACCTGTTAATAATTTTGTATGAAGAAATTATAAGTACGAGTGTTGAGCCTTTACTCACTCATCAAACATATGTTCAGTGCAAACAGTCCAAGTCACATATTTAAAGACTGATTTATATTGTTCTTCTTTTATCAAACTGATTCTCAAAGTATATAAACCAGTACCACTACAGTGCAGATATCGGAGGCTCAAGTTAATTGCAGGAAGGGAATGCTTTTTGCAAAAGATAGCAAAGCAGAATTTTATTCCAAATAAAACTCCTGATGTTGAAAATACCCAGTCCAATATTACAATCAATGTATCCAACTTATGCAGTATGGAGATTTTTGCAAAAATCATTTTCAAAATTGGATCATAATAGGTTTCAGCTTCTGACAAATAACAGAGTGAGAGAAAAGGTCTTACCTCCTAGAGCTTTGTCCCGACTCTAAACAACATGCAGCCTTTTGAAATATTTTGCCATCAAACAAAATGGCTCTAAAACTCTAGATGCAAGCCTGCTTTTTTTTCTTGTGTGCACTCCTTGACAGGAATCCCTGTTTCTGCTAAGGTCTGTGAAGCCCAGCAAAACATTATGTCCCAAAGAAAGAAAGAAAGATGCAGATTTTAGCCCAAAGGTTTCTTGTACAGCTGGTCAGCTGAACTATCCATTACCTAACTTTGGCTCTCCCTTCCCAGTAAGATGATGGTGACAGTAATTGATGTGTATCTGTGATGCTGTTACAATTTCCACGGGATGAACTCCTTTCAAAAAGTGAAACATTATTCATCTTGTCTCTAATAATCTGGTTGGATCTGCCCAAGAAAGGTGAGGGATTGCTATAAAGCTCAGGGAGATTTTCTGGACTTATCCAGAGGAGGGGTGGAAGCTTATCTTGAGTGAGAATTATCAAATAAATAAATACCTGACTTAACGCCCTGCTCCAGCACAAATAGAGGCATGCCATTTATTTTCTTCTTCACTAATTACTATAACTAAGATTATAAAGAATGTATGTTTTTAATCAATACTTTAAATCCTAAGGAGATGATAGCTAATTAGAAGGGCATGAAGTATCAGTGTTCTTTACCCAGGCCTTTTAGAGCTACAAAACATCAGACCTTTCTATTTCTTTCAAACTTGGCCTTTAAAAACAGTTCACTTCTTAACATAAATCAGAACTTATCATTGATTTATACCTCCCTAGTTTTATTGGATTTTTCAGTACAATTCCATTGTTCTCTACAAAGGCTGTTTCAAATGTACATTCCTCAAACTTCACTGGAGAATTTATTTTATGTCTTTGCTTTGAGCTAGAAGCTGCAGTCAGTCTATTCAGTGCTTAGTGCACAGAAAACCAAAGATGGGGTGTTGGCAGAGTGAAGGCTTTGGTTTATATATTTTTAAAATTAAAAACCAGAGGAAATACTCATATTTAAAAATGGAATTTACTTAATATATCTATGTACTGATGCATGTTCTCTGAGAATCCAAAGTGGTCTTGTGAAACATAGGTCAGGCTCAAATAGATGTCGAGCACCTGAAAAGTTAATTTATTCAGTAGAGCTTTCAGGCTATTGGCAAACATTCACACAACATGGATGACTCTCCCATATGTAAATTCCAAAAGGGTTTTTTAGATAATCTCCCATTCAAGTAATTATTAGCTCCAGTCCTGTTTTACTTTAAGGAGATATTATTGCAGTCACTCAGGAATTTAACTCTTCTTTTGCAAATAAAGTTAAGTGTCATATTTTTCATGTATACCCTTATTAAAAATAAATCAAACCAGAACCAAAGAAAACAAAAACCAGACCACCAAGACTCAACAGGAGCATAGATTATAAAGTGTTGAAGTAACAAAAGGCAAAATTTACACAAACACCTCTTGTGCCTCTGGCCTGCCTGGTCTTGGTCTTGCACAATTGCTTCCTTTTCCTTTAACTTTGTTATCCAAGGATAAAGGCTATCCATGGATTTTCATTATTTTTTCAAATACATGTACTTTTAGAATGGTGCGGGCTATTTCAAACGTAGTTTTTACACACAAAAATACTAACTACTACACTGTCAGCAAGCTATATTTGGCATATGAGAACTAATTTAAAGCAAGTATGGTGCTAATTCATGGAGTTGATAATCAGTTATTGTGTCTACCTTGTTGCTCCACCATGTAACTGCCACGTGCAGTGCATAATCACAGCACACTTTAGGGTCTGCCCAGCTTTTCCACATATCAAAGGCTTCAATAAGAGAACAGCCTTTCTGAGGGATGGCAAAGTCGATGATCATAGTGGTTCCTCCTGCTATAGCAGCCTGAAAAGAAGAAAATTAATATTTAGCAATCAGAGAGAATTAAAATTTCCTCTCACCTTCTCCAATTCACTGTGCAACAATTAATCCTGTGACACTGAAAAGCCAAAAGCCACTGAAGAGTTTCCCTGACTGAAGTTTGAACTTGCAAAATGATTGTGGAGATTAATTTCACCTCCTTTGAGAAGGATGTTCTCAAGGAGGTATTCAGGAGAATCATGGGGAAATTCTCAGACCGAAGGAGAAGTTTTCACACATGTACAAAATCGTATCATAGATTTGGAGATGATTCTGTAGCATTCGCGCATCAGTGAGTTTCCTTAAGTGCATGGGATCACTGAGGAAGAAGAGCACCAGAAGACCCTAGTCAACTTGAGAATTGCTTCCTCAGAGTCTATGTAGTTCGAAAAACAATCCTGTGTGACAGAAAAGTAATAAGGGGCAGACACACAACAAAAAATATCAGATTCAATTTGGAAATCCAGTGTGAAAATCCCGAAGCTCTTGTCTAACAGCAAAAGGATTTTTAAAGTGTTTTAAAATTATTTTTATTTCTGACAGGGTATCATGTAGTAAAACTGCATAGCAGCTTTTTAAATAGAATGACGTATTTACATCCTCCATATAAATATTTACAAGAAAATAAATAAACAAAAATCTTACTTTATGTATGTTATGAGAATAAAAAATTGCTTTTTAACCAATAATTTTCACCCTCCTTCATGGACAATTTACTTTTTTTTTGTTGCTCCTTTGAAGCATCTTTGTTAGTCACTCCCAGAAACCAGATCCTCAACTAAAAGAAATCGATCCAATATAGAAAATCTTTTGCTGTAATTGTTGTGGTCTTCCAAAGTAGCCAGAGAAATGCTCTCTATTGCTCTGAACAGCCCGTTGCACAACAGGTACAACCAATTTAGATCAATGCATGCTGTATTACTCTTCCTATTTCTAGATCAGTCTCTTCCTTCTTGTCACTTAGCAATCAGAAGCAAAACTGTACATATTTCAGTATATTTTGCAAAAAAAGAAGTTTGGAGAGTGACATAAACATTTGTGAATCTGATAAATTCAGCAAAACTTTTTCTCCAAGAGAAGTTGTTCAAACTGACAATTTTTTTTCAATAAGACACATTGACTTCTTATTTGTTATACAGGATTTAAAATCAAAGAATACTTATAGACTTCAAGGGAAAAAAAAAAAGGTAGTGGGTTCCACAACTCCACTCAAAGTCTCTTTTTTCCTCCTAAGAACTTTTTTCCCCCTCTCTTTGTAAAGAGAGGTATTCTGTACCTTTCTTTGTTCAACCAAATGGGTAAATCTTAGCTAATCATTGTGGCATATTTTGCAATAGTTGGAACACAACTGATTCTCTTGGCAAAATATTTGTCAGGTAACGACCTTCAGTAAACAGCTTTGAACATTTTCCACACTTTGACCTGGGTTAAGAAGGTCCACAATACCTAACTTTTTGATATCTGATCATTAGGCTGGATCTAGAGTCTTCTTTTAGGCATCAAAGTGATGATGTGGAGATCCTATTTTGTGTACACAGTCTCTGCTTTGCAGCTTCCCTGTCCAGTGCCTTCAAAGGTTATTCAAAATACCTCAAAACCTCCAAAAAACTATTAATTTTTTTGCAAGTTAGCACACAATTTATCTCCCCTATTTTGTGATTTTGCAGTGTAGGCACTTATATCTGAGTTAATCTACGTCTTTTGTTCTCTTTAAAGTCAATGGAGATCACTTCACCTTAAGAAGGTGTCTTAAGAGAAAGCCACAGTCCTTACTGCTTCTTTTACATCTTTCCTCTTGTCAAACAGAATCAACTCTGTCTTCAAGTCACATTTGTTTGATTTCGCTTGTGATATCAGATTTCTAAATACATTGTTGATAATTAGTTTACAAAAATGATCTTCACAGAAAAACAAAGGATTGCGGAAGAAAATGACAAAAAATTAATACATATATTTGAGTACTCTAAATCATGTAAACTAAACACTCCAGAAATCAAATTCTGCACTTCATTCAGCCAGGAAACATACTTAGTGATGTCTCTAGACAAGCAGAATAGACATTGAGGACTTAATTTTTTTTTTTCTCCAAAAAACAGTGTGAAGACCAAAAACTGCTTCTGGAAGCCATTTTGTAACTATAATTTTTTTTCAAAAAATATTTCTTTTCTATGGACATCTGAAAAAGACAGCATTTTTAGGCCCATATAATAACAGATTACCTCATTTTTTCCAGAGAGTTGCAGAACAGACTTAGTTTGGGCAAAAAAATTCCCATGATCAAATTTAGAATCCCTTTCCAGCTATCAGTTCTAGAGATGGAAATTCAATGCTGTAGCTTTCCTTTTACATCTCATCTTACATTTGACTTGAAGAAATATGTTATGTTTGACATAGCAGCCATTTTGGTGTGGCCAGAAAAATATGCTGGGAGGTACAAAATAATTTCTTGTCAAATTGTTGCAGAATAATTACAGTCTGTTATAATGAGCCCCTCTAACTTCTGTGCTCAGGGAGAAGAACAATTCCAGTGTTTAAAACTATTCAGTGTAAAACAATTCCATTCACATAACAGCAGGAACACCAGCAAATCTATCTTGATTTGGAATAAATGCTTTTATTGAAAGAAATACACCAGTAATTTAAGGATAGCGTACAGGTCATTTGTAGTCCTGCCTTCAGTACTGTGGGCTCAACATTAAAAAAAGGCAAACCCTGTTAGAGTATGGAAATACACAATTATGTCATTCAGACAATCTAACTTGCTTTCTCAGGACATGATGGGGCAAGCAAGGAATGAAATTTCCTGTTAAAGAATCGGGTAAATCTAAGCAAGATGGCAAACTTTAAAACTTCTTAATAGTTGTGTGGTTACTGCACTACATAATTTTTTAAAAGGAGTTGATTTTAACTTATTTCAACCATTCCAAAGAGGTAAATTAGTATTTTGCGCAGTAGAAAAAATGCACATCAGTGAGATCCATTTCTATAGAAGGGATGCACTATCGCTTTCTGCTTTTCAGCAAAGCCCAGTTCTTCCAGGAGAGGGACGGGATATGCAGGCTCTTTGAGGATGCCGGCTGACAGACAAGCCAAGTAGGGCCCTGCGATCCCTTCTACTGGGGGCCAGGGATTTCAGCCTGTGGAGCAAAGCTCTTGGAAAAGTACCTTACAAATTTTAGGGAACACTGTAGGAGTATTTTTACTGCATGGACATAATGCATAACACTGTAAATCGATACTGCTAATGCAGGGAATGTAATGAGATGGGCTAAAAAGCTGACCAAAAAACCCACTCCACATGTAAAACTAGGAAAAATGAGATACTTTTAGGAAGCGTATTTGAACTATACTTTTACTGAGAGACACAGTAAGGTCCACAGAGAATGAAGGAAGAATGGCTTGCATTCCCCCAGGCTAACAGAGGAGAAAGATCAGATAACCACAGAAGTGCTCCCAAGCCACCGGGGAGTTAAACTGTTGCTTTAGTTAACCTTTGCTCGGAGAAGTATGAAGCCTGTGCAAGTTGTAGTCTGCATGGCAACAGCCAGGGTAAAGGGCTGTGCCTAGCGCTTGCCACCCACAGCCAGAAGAGTCTCTTAAGGAAACCAAGTAACATACCGGTTCAAGATGGACCTCTGAGTACCCCAACCACTTATTACAATGTCCCAGCCAAGGGACAGTAAAAATTGCCTGTGCTTTATTCTCTCTGTTAGAAGTAACATTGAATAACCAGCAGACATCCCTTTCTAAGCTCAGACGGCCACACAGACACGCATATGTGCACCCACCTTTGTTCCTGTATAGAAGTCATCTTTTGACCTGCTGCCCATAAAAGGGAACTGCATGTGTGTATGAGTATCGATGCCTCCAGGGATCACCAGCTTGTTGGTTGCATCCAGCACGACGAGTCCAGTGGATGGCTCAGGGTTTAGGTTTGGTCCCACTTGCTGCACCACTCCATCTTCCACGTACACATCAGCCACCACAGACTGGTCATCATTCACAACTTTTCCCCCCTTGATCAAAAGTCTCTGCTGAGCCAGCTTTTGGGGAGGCATGGGTGCCTAGAAGGCGAGAGTGAGGGCTCGGCTCAGAAAGTTGCTCTTGCCTGAGGATATTTCCCAGCCCACCCTTCTCCCAGAGCAGCGGGTTGTCTCCAAATGGCCCCAAACACACACCTCACAGCGCTCTTTAAACAGACACCAGGGGACTGTCCCCCTCTGCCCTTGGCAGCTCCACCTACCGCCTCCGGTGGAGCAGCAATGCCCAGCGAGGGCAGCCAGCCGGTGCACAGGCTGCTGGCAGAGCCTTGGCCTCGAGCCCTTTCTACTCCGGACTCTGCCTGGAGAAAGTGGGACCAGGCTTTTGGAAAAGTCTGTCTGGGTCCTCATGGCGCTCGCCCCAGCCTGCCCTGTACACCCTGGGGTTTGAAACATGCTGGGCTGTTTTGAAAATGTGGCCGTTCATCGGCTTGTGATGCCCAAAGGTGACCCAAGCTCTTCGCGGTGGGGTTTGAGGAAACCAAAGGTGACCTGAGCTCTCCGCAGAAGTGGCCGAGGAGCCCGAGGGTGACCTGAGCTCCCTGCAGCAGTGTCCAGGGAGCCTGAGAGTCCTGTCTGTGCAGAGGGGCTTGGAGAGCACAGGGCGACGGCGGTCCAACGTCACACCCGTCTCAGCCGAGCACCCACAGGTTGCTATGGTGGGGTCCACTCTGCTGCCACGGGACTGAACCACTGCCAGAGGACACCAGCCATCAGGAACTGCTCCTGAGCTGTTTCTCAGAAGATGAGAAATATTGTTCAGGGAAGTTGTGGAGGCCCCATCCCTGGAAGTGTTCAAGGCCAGGTTGGATGAGGCTTTGAGTGGGAGGTGTCCCTGCCCATGGCAGGGGGGTTGGAACTGGATGATCTTTAAGGTCCCTTCCAACCCAAACCATTCCATGATTCTATGATTCAGGACACACAACCTGAAGAACCCAAACACAGCCCCCCACCCCCAGTGCCACTACTTGGACAACACACTGGGCAGAGGAGGGAAGCCCCTCCGGGATTTCCAGAGGCTGCCGAGGCCTCTCCTCACCCTGTCAGCAGGGGGCTGAAGCTCCAGGGTGGTGTGGTCGCTCTCAAAGAACCACGTGAAAATCATTTTCCGGCAGCTGTTGCCTTGCGCCATCTCCATCGCCGGCCCCGCTGCGGCCAGCAATCCCCGCTGCCGCGTGCCCGGCGTCCTCAGGCCGACCCTCCCCGCTGCCCCCATTGTCGCCCTCACAACCGCCGGTGGCCCTGCCCGGCCCCGACCTGTGCAGGTGGCAACCGCCGGCCAATGGTGGCCATGCTGGGCTGTGCCCGGCCCCTCGCGCTCCCGCTGCCCAAGAGGGGCCCCTTCCTGAGGGCCACGTGGAGCCCACCACCGGGCAGTGAGATCCAAGGGGAAAGGGAAAGTTGAGACTTCTGCAGTGGGTTTCATACAGGGCTGGCATGATGCCTGCTGGGAGAGGCGGCTTGTGCCTTTCAGAATATAGACCTGGAAAAAGAGGAGGGAAAATAAAATTAGGATGGCTAGAAAATGAGCTAAAAGCTTGGAGCAGAAGAAGAGGGAAGCCTGCACTACACCACCAGAGGCACCTGCTCTCTGGACTTCTCCTGCTTCTCTCCTCCCGTAACCTGGGGTTTGCGTACTCAGCAGCGACACCACTCAAGCGTGTCCCTGAATCTGCTGAGCACCAGCATCTTCATCCCTTTGACCTCTTCCAGTTCAGCGACGATGGCTTCAGAAGACAGAAGATTGTCTCTGAGGGCCATGAGAAGGCACGCACATATGCTGACAAAAAGACATTTAGACAAATGACAGTAGATTTGGAAAATGCTCACTTTCCCATCAACACATCACATTTGTTCCTTCTCTCCCAGTGGGTAGGAGAGCAGTACCAGATGTTTGCCTTTGTATCTGCTCATCCCAAATTGTTTTGTCCTATGCCTCCCCTTTGTGCGGTGGGACCTGCCGGGATTCATCTTACCTCACAGCAAAAGAAAAGGTTAAAACTCATTTGGAAAAGGAGAGCAGAGAAACAGAACAACAAAGTGAGATGTCCCATGGCTCCTGGGGCACCCATGTGGTGCTAAACAGGCAGGAATGGGTAACCTGCACCTACCACATCTGCTGCATTTAAAGCTGGTGAGAAGATGACGGTCAAGGTACTGTGATGGGAATTCAGTCATCAGCTCTGGCTCACTGGTTACAATGGTATTGATGAGTCAGGAACAGTTGAGTTTCAGCTATATGATTATTCCGATGAAGAGCAGGAGAAGAAAAACGCAGGAGCAAATTCAAACTATAGTCCTCCAGGACAGGACTTGTGAACATTAGAGAGTGAGGATGGAAGAAGTCCAGGTGGGCACTCAAACAGGGTAATGGGGCTGTACTTTGACTGTCTGCGGATGCTGAGGCAGTAAACCCATTTCTCCCACCACACAGATGGACATCTGAGATGGTTATGTCTCAGATACAACAGTTTCACTTCGTATGGATGAAGTGACCTTCGTTAAGTGAGGAGAGGGGGTGGCAAAGACAGGTTCATCTGACTGTGTGCAGTCACAAGGGGTGCAGCAGTCAAGTTCATATGCCTGCCCTAACGGACTTTTAATGACTTCAAGTGAAACAGCATCAACAAATTATTAAGCATTTATTGGCAAAGAGGCTTCATTCTGAATCTCCCTTTTTGGGGGGGAATTTACCTCTTTAGGCCCACTGCTGAAGAGCATCGGGCTTGAGCTCCGTTTCTCCTCCTCTGACTTCCTCTTGGCTAATTTAGACTTTGTGGATCCTACTCTTAAGCATCTAAACCTTCCTACCAGCAACTTCATGCCCAACTCAGAGCTGCAGGTCCCACAAGCCAGCAAGGCTTTTTAATGCTGTGCCTAGGAAAACTGAATCTCCCACAGGTGGTTTTGAACACATGAAATAGCTTCTGGACAGATAAGGATATTCTATCTAAGCAGTCCTTTTATTTAGTTCATTTGGACAAACAAGATAAAAATCACATCAGCTGCATTTACATACCTTTGGTAAATATTTAACAGCTCAGCTGTCCCTGAAAAGAATGGCCTGAAATACCACCTGTAGGACAGAAATAATCCTCATAATACTGTGAGAAGACAACCGGTGCCATATTCTTAGTGATCACTGAATACATGTTGCTGCTGCAACAAGGCCTTTGGCTCCTAATCGGCTTTGTAAACTTCACTCACCCGCAAAACCTTTTATCCTTTGCACAGTTTTAAACAAAACTTTGTAATCAGTGGCTGACTCTAGACTGTTGTACTAGTTTGGGCTGGGAGAGAGTTAAATTTCTTTACAGTAGCTTGTATGGGGCTATGCTTTGGACTTGTAATGAAAACTGTGTTGATAAAATCGGGATATTTTAGTTACCGCTGAGCAGCGCTTGCGCAGCGTCAAGGCTTCTTGCACCACCCCACCAGTGAGCAGGCTGGGGGTGCACAAGAAGCTGGGAGGGGACACAGCTGGGACAACTGACCAAAGGGATGTTCCATACCATACAATTTCACGCTCAGCAAGAAAAGCTGGGAGGAGGAGGAGGAGGAGGAGGAAAGGGGGGGGGGGGGTAGATATGTTTAGAGGGATGGCATTTGTCTTCCCAAGTAACCTTTATGCACGATGGAGCCTGCTTTCCTGGGGATGGCTCTAAACCCCTGCCTGCTGAGGGGAAGTAGTGAATTAATTCCTTACTTTGCTTTGTTTGCACATGCAGCCTTTCCTTTACTTATAAAACTCTCTCATACCCATGAGTTTTTGTACTTTTACACCCTTCTAATTCTCTCCCCTATCCCACTGAGCAGGGAGGGAGTGAGCGAGCAGCTGTGTGATGCTGGGCTTAGCTGCCAGCTGGGCTTAAACCACAACTGGGCAGAGAATTTTCCTGTTAAGAAACATTTACTCATCCTAAATTATTACACAGTAGTTCAATGATTTGAGAGATATTGCAGAAAGTCATCAAGTACAACCCAGAACTTGAATCTTATGCTAATGCTTTTGTGGTCTGCTGTCTGCAGCAAAGCAAATCATCATGGAAACCTACACATTGGAATGTCTTGTTTAGTGTAGCTATCACAGAAGTATGATCAAAGGGATTTCTTAATAACCTAATGATTAACTTAACTGATTTAATTTTAAGATGAAGAACCCTGAAGAAAGCCCAATCCACATCTATTATTTACCAAAAGAAAATAATTCAGCAAATTAAAGAATAGGTTTGCGAGAAACGGACAACCGAAGTTTGGAGCATTCAGACCTTGAGGACACCTTCTGAAAGTCATTGTAACAAAGATACAGTCAGTTTAAAGCCTTCTGAGACACACATTCACTCACCTCCCCTTGGAACCTTTAATTGCTACCTCCTAGCATAAAATGCTATTAATTTCTATCTTCTGCTGTAATTATCTCACATTATTCTTATCCTCCCTTTGCTTCCTTTTTCACATCCTTCCTACCATAGGCTATTTCTGAAAAAGCCCTTCTATCATCCCTCAGTGTTCTTACTGGCATTAAGCTTCAAATGAAAGTTGGTGAAGCAGAGATGTGTCTCAAAATGCAGGAGAGGCAGAAAAAAAGGCTTTTGGACAAAGAGTAAAGATGTTTTGTGACAAAAACTAGAGACTGCTGATAAGCAATGGGGAGGAAGTTCAGCTAAAGATATGTTATTAATAATGTTTTCCATTTTTGACAACTTCAGTCCAAGGAAGAAAGACTGGATGACGAATCAGATTTTCAGCTCAAGAAAATTAACAGAAAGGATGCTACTGACTTTCAGCAACGCTGGATAAAGCACTTGGTTTTGGAGAATAGGGGGAAAGGTGTATCAGTTTGCAGTGAACTCTGGATTTGCAGAAGAGAATGAATGGTTACCTTTTCCCACATTCAGAAAGGACTCCAAATACTCAGTAGGCAGCCAAAGAAAGCCAGTTCATAGGTGGTATTTTTCCAAACTCTAAGAAACAACCACAAAAAGCACAGAGATTAGCTTCCTTTGGAAACTATTATTTTTACTAATACATTCTCTGGAAAAAACACTTCAAAATATTATTTATATTGTGGCTGATTCTCAAACTCAACATCTTTTGAAGGAGCATAAATTTAGAGTTCTAACTGCTGCCCAACATCCCAGGTGAAAGCAAAACTGAACACACACCCCCGTTCCTCGCCATACCACTGCAGAAATAAGATAATGTTTATGTCCTTCCTCTTGATCATAAATTATTGCTCCTGCTTTTGTTTCTCCTCTGATGCTCCAGGACTGCTTCTTAACTGACCATCGGAAAGACAAGTTTAAAAACAACACATTTTACCAATTGTTCTTGCTCAATTTTCTACACTTCGAGAAGTAGCTGAAAACTATTTCTGGATTTCAGTTGGCATACCTTCCGACACACGAATATTCAGTTGCAAAGGTGCAAATGCAATTCTGCTAATCGCTCTTCCTTACCTCTGTAACACCACAAGTCAACAACGTTGTGACAAAATCCAAGATTTCTGGTCTTGATTCAGATACCTGCCCCTGTTAGGTAGTATCTACAGCATCTCCTTATTTCAGGGATCTTTTCCTTATTCCTCAAAGCAAGCTTATTCCTTTGTCCTTTACATTTTGCATTACTATTTGTTAGGAAGTACACCCTCAACCAGAACTCCTCCTTTCCTTCTCTTACTTCTGATTTGACATGCCCTACCCATCTTATTTTTTGAAGGGTCTCCCACAATTATTTATTGCAAAAAAAAATCCTTTGCGCAATGTAATAGATTACAATGATATACCTTTAGAGTTTCTAGCCCGTTTTATTACAATTCGTCCATCATTCAAAAATCAAAACAGAGTGACTCATCTTTTCATCTTTTTGCCTGTGTTCCACCCCTTTCCTTCCTGCACAAGCAGCGTACAGGGTGACTAATGCGGAATAGTCTTTCAAATTGAATGCAAGTCAACTATCTTGTATCTTTCCTTTAGTACTTTGATAATACAACTTGGTCACAAGCAATGAAATGCTGCAATCTTAGCTCNGGGGTAGGGGGGGAATATTACAAACACTAATTTGTGTTGATATTCCCAAAGATTACACTCATTTTGTTAATGCTAGCTTTCTCCAAACGCCCTTTCTAAAAGTCCAACTAGGAATCACTAACCTCGACTGCTTATAGAGCTGCTTCTCTCATTTCCCCCATCAGTTATGGAAGAAGTCTTGTCAATCTGAATTATTAGATAATACTTATATTTAATGAGCGCTACATTCTCTTTGCCCAAATTACTACTCACCAGATAGACCACAGTGTTCCTGGGTGTGAACGGAACCCTCAACTGGGCAAATAAATTGACGAGATAGGAATGCTCTGCTATAAAACTTCTCAACAAATATACATGAACTCATTTAATTTACTTTGATGAGGGAAAGCTAACTACAGTAATCAAATCCCAAAAGAGGCAGTTTTAACTATGGATCTGCTTACCTCTCCATACGTTCAGTGACTTGGCAAAGGGACAGGACAGACTTCTTGCTTGTCCTTCCAGAACATTCCCCATTTTGCGCAATTGGATTGGAGATGATATACTTGAGGAGTTCAGCTACCAACTGCTTATTTTCAGAAACTCACAGGTGAGGAAGAAAAGAGACAGAGCCAAAAAAAAAAAAAAAAAAAAAATCACTTGCCACAACTACAGGAAAATTAAAGCTGTTAAAGATTTACGGAAAATGTGCAGCACTTCCTCAGGACAATTGCAGCAGTCAAATAGCTGCTGAATGAAATACACCAGTAAACATCCACTTTTCAGAAAGGAAGGAAAACCTCATCTCAACAGGAAAACCCATGATTAACTATTTAATGTAAGGACTCACTGAAAAAGTATTTGTGACCCAAACTTGAACTGTAATTTTCCTAGACTGAATCCAAGCTTTGCCGCATGCTCTTGCTTTGGCATTTGGATAGGAACTGCAGCACAAGATACTGTAACTGATTCCAGCATCCTCCCTGGGAACCCGTTTTGAAAGAAGAGCTACCAGCAATACTTGCTGCACTTGCACGGGAAACGGACTTTACTTTGGAAACAAAACAAGCCCTTGTAGCATGGGAGGCTCCGTCAGCCCCCTTAATGTTTCAATGCAAATCAAATGACAAGAAAAGCCATGATATGTGAAAAGGTACAATGACAAACTCCTTCCACGCTTTGAACGCTTTACACGTTTTACACGAGGAGAAAAATCACCTCACAATAACCTACATTCTTCAAAGCTTTCAGATGAAAGTGATTTATTACAGAAAGTAAGGTAATTCCACAGTGAATCACTCTGACTTTTCTTCAAAATGCCCTAGCATTGTAGCACAGCTAAACCAAGAATCACTTAAATAAAACATAAATTTGAGTAGCTCCAAAAATAAGAAACGAAGTAACATGACTCAGTGGAAGTCTCAGTAAAAACAAAACCCAAAAACCAACCAAGTAAAAAGAAACTAGATCAGTACTAATCAAAAGAAAATTTGATCACTCTCTTTAAATTCACTAAGAAAGAAATCACTGCAACAAATTAGCCTCATACAAATATGAGTTTTATTTACAATTTTCCAAAGTCTCAATGAAATCCAACTTCTCAGTTAAATGTGTAGCATTTCTCATTTAAAACAAATGAAACATTGTGTTCTTTTTACATCTGCAATATGGAGTCCATAGGTACATGCTATTTGGGGCATCTAATGGAACAAATTTAGACCACTTCGTGTGTATATATAACACCAAAGGTATTCTGTGAAGACTCTTTCTTCAAAAATGTATCTGCCTCAGGGACAAACATTGCCACAACCACTTTCTAATGACAATTAGTTAGGAAGGTTTAAAAACCCAGTATTTTATACCAGGACATACTGTTCACATATATTTCAGGGTGCGTTACCACGTTCATATTGCAAAGTTGCCTGCTCTATAAGCAATGCCACTGAAATCAGACTAAAGATTACCCACAGATTTAGATATTATTCAATGTGAATAAAAATGGCCATTGATGACTTCTGCTCGGGTATGTGTAATTATGGGCCAATCTGTACCTGATTTGGTACCAGTGTGATGTGATCTGTTCTGAAACTTAAAACCGCATGGGTCACTAGAATAAAATCTTTTACAACTGTATTGCACATAAGTTCCTCAAAAGCACAAATCTACATAACTGTGTCCTGAACTGAGGATTTACCTGCTAACTCTCATGAATAAAATCAAGCAGATGGTAAAATTGTTTATTTTTCTCATCCCCCTGTCTGCGAAAGAAAAGGGAGAAGGTATGTATACTTTGGAATCCATTAAATTATTTGTTTCTTCTGCATGTGATTTGTACTTCAGAGATGAGGATTTTTAAAAAAATAAAAGAAAAAGCCAGACACACCTCGGATTTATCTTTAAAAGTACCTCAAAAACATAACAAAAATTCAATTTAATTTTGATACATATTAAAACATTTTAGTCAGTTCTGCCCAACAGCATAACACGACAGAAATGCACAAGACTTTAAACATGCTTTAAAATGACATTCAACAAAGTATTTAAAATTTAATAAATAGCATACAATCACACACAAATACATTTCATACTGGATCTTTAAGCCTACTAAAAACAGACTGGCAAAGAATAAATAAAACAGTAGTTGACATTTTTGTTTTTAAAAGGTGTAGATTCTTGTTGTCACGCTAGTAGCCACGTATTAACCTGCTTATCACAAAATTGGAAGTTATGAGCTTTTTTCCCCCACTGGTCTTTTTTGCTCCAACATGTAATATCATTTTCAAAAAAAAATACACTGAAAGGGATTTTTTTTTTTTAAACCACCAGTCTGCAACCAAGTAAACCAGTTTTTAAATACAACGAATAAATAGGGAATTAGTAAAGCAAATTCAATTGCAACAAAAATGCAACACCCCAAGAAAAGAGCCATGGAAATATATAGCCATTGCAATATTAGACAATAATAGTACTTAAAGTGATAGTGCTTGTGCACTAAGCTCAGAGACCTTAATATGATTTAGTGCAAATCCCTTGAGTCCAAACAAGCTTTACACCCTACAGTATTAGGGAAAGATCTATTACCAGTTGGAACTTACTCTGTAGTGTATTTGTACATATCGAATATTTAAAGAACTAATACATATTGTAGTATCTTCGGCCCTTTTTTAACTTCAAATCAAAAAGACTAATGACTGGGGGATTTTACATACTATTTGGCTGTACCATATTAGATCGCAGTTTAGGAAAGTCAGTGCTATAAAAGCTTTTGCCATCAGTTTATCTATTATATCTAAGTTTCACAAATCATTGCATTTTGTACTTCTAAGAAAAAAAAATGCTCCTGGAGAAAGTTTCTCCTCCCTTTAAATAAGTTCACATTATGATGAAATTCAAGAATATTTAGACAAAGTGTTGTATAAACTCAAAGAAAAGTACATATTTTACATTAACAATCCTTACCAGCATTTAGTATACTAAGTTACAAGTATGTTGGCAATAATACAACAGAGTCAATTCCTAAAGGAAAATAATTCTGTACAAATTCACCTGTTAATATGGGGTTAAACAGGCAGCCAAATAAGTCTTGAGCAGCCATGTTTCTGGTTTGAACTACAGTACCAGGATAAACTAAATTTGAAACTAACTGGGATAACTTCAGTTTAAAGAGTAATCAGATTATACTGGATACACACATCATTGATGCAGAGCCGTTAAAATCTTCGCTCAGAGTTCCATAACGTCATCCAGTATAAGACAAGTCTAATCAACCACACAGGCTAAAATAGTTTTAACATAATGTTGTCCTGGATTTTTTTAAAACTAAAAACTAGTTTTAATTGTGAAGTACAAAACAATGACAGATATTGCTCCAACTTGTACACAATCTTTCCTAAACAATCCGTACCTAGCAGAGTAATAATGCCTCATCGTCACTAGTTTCGTTTTTCACTGTTGCTTCTAAGCAAGTGTCGGGTATCTGGGCAGTGTGTACGATGCCACAGCTCTCACAGGGGCCATCTCGACTGCATGACCTTACACCGTGATGTGTTGCACTGTAAGGCTGTCTAAGCCCTGGTCCTTGATCTGAGCTGAGATCAAGTAGAGGTCTTGAACAGTCATTCGTGTCAAAGTCTGATGCTACATCAGAGACTGGAATTAACATTTCAACATCATCATCCTCTTCTCTTCCACTTACCCCATTATCAAGCTGTCTCAAAGGACTTTGGTTCTGATTCACTGAGCTTGATCTCCCTAAAGTAAAGCGTACCCAGCGTAAGCCTTGAGTCATACGACTTAGCGCGCTAGTGAGCTGGTGGCGTGCGGGACTTGTGCTCGGGGGGTCTACACTTGTCACTTCTCTTCCACTATCCGTGTTACCGCCTCCGCCGCTCTGAGCAGAGGAGCTCCCACACGCTCCCACTGTCGCTTCTATTGCTGTTGCAGGAGGGACTTTCTGAGGCAAGGTGGCAGCAACACCACCAACTGCTCCTGCTGTATCTCGTCTTTCGTTTTCTGTGTCTGTATCATCGGATTCAACTGAAAACAGACTTCTGTGAGTATTATTTCTTTCAGCTTCTCTACTAGTACTTTGGCTGGCAACATCATCTCCATCTGCTGAGACCAATGCCAAGGATCCAGAATGACGTGACCTTGCAAAATTAAAAATGCGATTCCAAATGTTACTTGATCTGCCAGCAATAGGAAGTCTGATTGAGGTAAATCCAAGCTGAGATCGTACTGCCAGTCTCAGGTTTTCCAGAACTGAAGCCTAAAGGAGAAGACAAGCGACAATCAAGTGTTGAGACTACGTCAGCACTGTTCTAACAAAAGAAGAACGACAACTATTGTGCGAAACAGCATATAACCACAAAGTTATTGTCTTTAGAATCTTAAATATTAAAAACCATTGCGTCTTTAATATTAAGGATCAGGTGTATGTAGCAATAGGCTATTTTAAAAACAAAACAGGCATGAAAAAAGTCTAGATTGTCTTAAGAGAGAAAACACTGTGATCAGGGAAATTAAGTATAAATACATATGGAAGAAAAAGAGCAATGAAAGAACAATGAAGCATATAAGATATGTTTCCACCCAAATCAACGTCCTCTGAATAAAGGGTGAAGTGAAAACCAACCAAATTACCTGGACATACAATATTGATTACAGAAAAGTACACCCACAGACCCAGTGTAGCAGGTCTGTACATACAGTCTTACCCAGAAGATAAAGTAGTCACTGTAGATTTTAGAGTACAGTACATAGCAACATGCCTCAAAATGTTTAGGATTTAAAAATGAAATCTTCCAGAAAGATTTAACAGAGGTGACCTTTCCTTATCCAATACCATGGGGCTGCCTAGAATAGAGACTAAATTAAAATATCCTCTCTGGCAGAGGCTTGTAGTATGGTGTTTTTTTTCCCCCCATTCTGACATAATCAGTTAATTCCAGTTTCAAAATGCTTTAATGCTTCTGTTTAATTAAAATTACCTTATGTGTTCTAAACCATGTATTTCCCAAATTTGGTATACATTTTCTAGTCATTCAGCTGTAGAGCACCACATGCCTGAATTCTTCTGCTTAAAACCTTGTATAACTTTTCAATTGTAAGGTAACACAAACATATTAACTTGGACTTGGGGGTCCCTTACTCAAACTTACAGAAAACAGGGGCCCAGCTAAGTAGCTCAATTCTCAAATACTAGGCTAGAAGATCTGCCAGATGCTCGGGATTCTGAAAATATTCTCAGATGTGTTTCATTACAGCTTAAAGTCCATCTTTCAGTGAAGATTACGGCAAAAAAATCAGAATATTCTTCAAAATATCCTCCCCCTCACACTAAACACTTAACATATATGCCTATATTTCACTTTGTTTACAAACACTGAACTTCAGTGTTCTCACGCTGTCAACTTCAGTTCCCTTCCACAATCCTTCAGAAGCCACAGGGCATACACAGCACAGTATCCAAACATACTTCATGCACAACCTACCTCCTCCCTCCCAGTAGTTCACAGAATGATATTTGAATTCAAGCATATAAATACCTACGCTCAGTAGCCTCACTTTCAGAAGCTACTGGAGAGACTCTTACCCACCCTTGAAAATCCAGATCTGAAGGCACGTATCAGTTTTAGGCGGAAAGCATTACATGCAAACCAGAACAAATTACATGCAAACCAGAACAACCAAGATTCCCCTCTAGCCTGGGACTACTAACTCCTGGGAAATCTCAAATAGGTTATGTTCAGTCCTACACTGATTTGCAATCTTAAGATATATATATTGCTCAAAACAAAGAAAGCTGAACACGACTTAATACTGACTCTGTCCCCTCGACACTTAACCATATTAAAAATTTGAGTTTTATAGTAAGTAGAATACAGTTTACATTGCCTCTTAGATTTTTGCTCTTACTGATGTTCTCTCCTCTGAAAAACAAATTTTTTTCAACAATGCAACTTCATTGACTAAATAAGAGTAAAAATTTTTATCACGGGAGCATCAACGCTCTAGAATGACTTTTTCATTATCTTTGAAGGTGATGGCCTGCTCCATACTATTCCTTATTTTTATGCTAGTTAATTTCACAGTATAGCTACGTAAGTTTTCAAGGCTGCAAGTCTTATCAGAAATACTGGTGTTCATAGTGGGAATTCACGAACACTTTCATTGTTCCCAACTATTGTACAAGCATCAGTATTTTTACGGAATGTGAAATCATGGTTACATAGAAAGAGTATGATGCAACTACATTTTATTATACGTCACTACGAAAGATTGCCACTTTCAGTAAGTCTTTCAAATTCCACTACATTTTAATTCTGAAAAATAATTTAAGATACACCCAAAGCAACAGTGGTTAATTCAATTTAAGTCAGACTGAAGATAAAAGAAAATTTCAGTAATTGCGCAGATTTTTAAAAGTTCCTGTACCAATCTCTGAGTGCAGTCATTACACATCTAGGTCTTCTCTATCAGATTTCATTTTAGTAAAACTCAAGGTCTTTAGGCCACCTTTGTGGGGTTTCATGATGAAAAATGCATCTGAGCAAGCCAAGTTGGTCTGAAAATTGTAACGGTTCCCAAGTGTGTTCATGTGCACCAAACCTGAAGTGTCCCATACAGGGAAGGGATGTGCAGTAAGTGTTGATTTGTTCCAAGTTACCTGTACCAGAGCACTTACACATTCGGGTACGGCAACTGCCCTGGCTTACCAGACTTTCTTAAGCTAACCCGACCTCAAGAGGCTTGTGAGCACAGCTGAATCACAAACTGGTGAAGCTTAATTTTGGAAAAAAGGACAGCAAGCCAAATTTGTGAAAGTACAGAATTGTTTTTAAGCAGAAACATACTGATCTTTAATATACCCACGATAACCCGTCCATTAAGAATGAGGGATCCTGCAATGTTCATAGAATCATAGAATC
>VZSF01009146.1:162713-196000 GCA_013398295.1 Chionis minor | reverse complement strand
TGATGTTTCTTAGCAATATTTCTTACATGTAGCAACAACAGTGTTTTTAAAAAAAATCTAAGTTTTGTGTCCATATAGAAAATATATGAGTGAACTTTTTCCAGTTTATAGACCTCTACAATTTTCAAGCTGATACTTTCCCTTTTGTGAATTTCAAAATGGGGACTGAAACCCCAACTTCCCAGGGGCGAGCAGCAATGCTCTTTACCTGGCGTAGGATGTCTCCTCACGACTTACAGGTATCCCCTTACGCCATTACAACATACCTGGTCCGCCAGTAATGGTCCTTGTCTGTCCCCGCAGTGATCTGGGTGAGTGGGGAAGTCCTCCTGAGAAATCTCGGGGGCGCCCAGAGGAGTCCCGTCCTCAGCAGGTCTCGCAGCCAGACAGAGAAGGTCCCATCTGGGTCGCCAAATTGACGCGCAGAAACAAACCGTATAAGCCCCGGAGGGTTATAAAGCAGGTATGTTTATTGCAGCGCTGGGTGCAAGGGGATCGCTCCTCAAAACTTGCACACCGGGTCACAAAACAAGCGTCTATTTCTTACACAAAGACATGCATATTCATTACTGTAGGCTGGGCTATTACAATTAATGGGCATAACTGTTATCATGGATCTCCTCCTCCTGGCCCTTGCGCACTGTTGTCTCTGGTGGTCATCTGTTGGGGTCTTTTGGATGAAGGCTCATAGTCTTCCTCACGGTGTACTTTCCACCTTTGGCTTAGAATGCTGAGCTGGCTGAGCTCCAAACCACAAGACCAGCTCCAGCCAGATGGCTGCTTCTCGGAGACAGCAGGGTTCCTCTCATCTTTACAGTTCTTGCTCGCTTGCTTGCAACACAGCTTCGGTATGTACTAACAGTTCCTGTTACCTATACAAAAATGTATATACAATTTTATCGCTGACATAGATACCCAAGTTTTGGAGGAATGTGGTGAGCAGAACCTCTGATTGCTACTGCATAACGATGGCCCGACTGTGGATGAAATATGACTGTGCTTATATTTTTAATATGGAAACTGGAACCAACCAGATGCATCAGTTATAAAAGCCTTTGAACACCTACTAAATACGATAGCAACAACTTCCCTTTTTTTACCTGGTTTTTTACCCAGTGACCTACATCTGAAATTACCACAAAGTAATTGGCACAAAGCAAGTTTGGCTTACCCTGTGGCATTGTATCTCTGCTCACACAAAGCATCTGGTATCACAGGGAGACTCTTACACTCTACGCACAGCAATGTCTAAATTGCCAACATTTATGATCCTACTTCCACATGTTATATACCTAGACATGAAATACCGATTATGATACTGGGAATCTGGATCCCTGTGGCATATTTATCCTGAAAGCCAGCATGTCTAACTGGGTTAGACAGCAATTTGTCATAACAGAAGCCTGACTTCTGTTTCTACCTAGAAATACAAAGGCTGGCAGAAATATTTAAAGCAGACTGGAAGAAATAAATCTTACATCCTGGTTGAAATCCACCATAAGGGACTGCAAGGTATTCACCTTGGAAAATCCTTATCTGTAAACCTGAGACGTGGGTAAGCACAAATAGGCTGCCAGAAAATACAACCTTCCAAAAAAACGCAACTCATTGAGCATTTGCTGTTGATTGTATTGTTTTTGTAGGGCAACTATTTCTTCCATATAAAATAAAAACTTTTAGAAAAAGTTAATAAATATGATTCTGTGTTACTGTTGTGCATATAGAATCCATTTCCTGCTGTCTAGGAGCAGAAGGGCCAGATCCATACCTTTGAAAAGTTAATACAAAATACAAACGACTCACCTTTAAAAAGCGGGTATCTGTCTTAAACATACACAAATATATGGTAATACAATACACCAGGGAAAAGAACCTCTCTGTCACACAGACAAATGATTTTAAAATTTATTTTTATTTTTATCTATAAAACAAAACTCTCTTTTTTCCTGCTGCTGCCCTGCATTCTCCACATACAGCTCATATACCGTGTAATCCTTGACACAATTTAAAACAGAAAATAATTCCATTATTTTGTCCGTAAAAATCTGCTACTTAAAGACAACACTGGGAAGATTCAGGTCTGGAGCAAGACTGACCCCTAGCGCTTACCTATTTTATTTGTAGGGGGTTTTTTTTCTTAGCTAAAAACGACCCTTTTCCAGGACGGGTTCTGCCTATTTGACCTACTGTCATTTGATGGTATGTCACGTGTTCTTACTAGATAACTGTCATGACTTGAGGTAATTAAGACCCTTTTTTAAAGCCCAAAGACATATAGACATCAAATACCTCAAGTTCCTACTGTCCACAGTTAACTACTTCTGTTCACATTTTTGAATGCTGTCCATAAGTCTGTAATTAATATATGCTCAGAATGCTTCCCTTCAGCTAATCATCCCCTGCCTTGCTTCTCATTTAATATTGGTCCCTGTCTCACAGTCCTGTTCTATAACCCGTAACACGGCTCTGGAGTTTGAGTTTAGTTATTTTTCCTGCTTTTAACGAGACACAGAATTTACTACTATTCTCAAGTTGAATGATTTTTGGGAAAACATTCTATTCACAACAAATGTGTGAAAATTTTGGGGGAAATTTCTACTAGTAAAAGATTCGGTCTGGAAGGAACACAAATACGCATTCCAGCAAGACTGTTATGCATACTATCCATCTTTGCAGCCCCCTTTACAGCTGATACAAAACAGATAGATGTCTCAATAAGAAACACAGTCTGCAAGTTGGGTTCAGTTTAGGTAATTCACCCAGGGAACTAAGTAACCAGTTACTTAGCCAGTTAACCTAGTGAACTTAATCCCCTTTTGTTATGGAGGCGACTTTATGTAGGATGCCTTTAAAATAGGCAAAAGTGAACTTTAAAATAGGCAAATACATCTAGCTCTAGATACAGTAGCTGAGTTTTTGGTCTCGTTGTTTACCATTCTCCAAAGGGCTTTTATCACTTTTAGGCACAGGCTGACCTTTCTAGGGGTGCTACCCCAATTGCTTCGTTTTAGGGCTGCTATTCACAAAATGCAACTATGCTCATTTTTCCAGCTGATCACCTCCAGAGAGGACTTTGGGAGAGGGGCTGAGGGCAGTCCCAGAGTTTGCCAGCCTTATTCAGCTATTTTGCACCAACGTACATTGCGGAAATCCTCCTGCCCGACTCTCCGCCTCAGCCGCAGCAGGGCCTGCTTTGAAACAGCCGCTGCCGCCGGCGGCGCGCCCCAGGAGGCGGAGGCGAAGCCGGGCGCAGCCCCGCGCCGCCCCGCTCTCCCTCACGGCCCGCCCCAGAGGAAGATGGCGGCGCGGCGCCTTCCGTGCGCTCCCGCCTAACGGCCGCTCCGCCGGGCCGCCTGCCATTGCCCGCGCTCTCGCGCCGCGGCCCCNCTGGCGGGGCACGCTGTGAGGCGGCGGCGGCCCCGCGGCTGGAGCGGGAGGCGAGGAGCGGGGGCGGGGGGGCGGCCCGCGGCCCTTCCGCCGTTAGCAGCGGCCTCGCGCTGTGGGGCCTCGGTGCGGCCTTGGTGCGACGGCTTCTGCGCTACGGCAAGTCTGGAGCCGGGGGCCGGAGTGGCGGAGGCGGGGGGTCCTGGCGTGACTGTCCCCTTTCGCTGCAGCCATGGGAGCAAAAAAGAGGGTTCTGCAAATCAAGGAGGCCTTTCAGCTGGTCCAGAAGCCTCACCAGAACCACGCGAAACTTGCCGTGGATTTGAAGAGCGCCTATAACCAGGTACGGCCGCCTCAGCGGCGGGGCGGAGCGGTCACCCGCCGGGCTGAGGGAAAATCAGGATCCGCTCAGCTTCTCCTTCAGAGGGCAGGGGTCTCTTCGGCCTTTTTCCCCTTAAAACAAGCGTTGAGGCCAGTATGACTAAGAACAGCCCTGCGACTTAAAAAAAAAAACAACCCCAAACAACAAAGCACCAAGACTACAAACAAGCCGCACGCTAAACTATTACACGCGTTTGTCACCTGCAATCATGGGTGTAAGAAGGGCCCACGGCAGGTATCGATGGTGTTGCCGGAAGGTGTTTGGAAACCCGAGAAGTAGGTGTGACACGGGGTAATGACGGATGAAGGTGTCGGTTACCCTCCCGAAACCTGTTCACAGGTAACTGTGAACTCCAGGAATGGAGCCCGGCGGCCAAGACATACCTACTGTGGAGTTAGAGCAAAATATTCAGCGAAAAGTGCACAACAGCGGGTGTGCCATAACTGCTGGCTTTAGCGCTTTAAACATTTAAATGGAAGCCGTCAGTTATATAAACCCAGTTATCTTATTTTTTTGTGGTACTGCTTTTGAAAGATGAACCGGCTAGTTATCTCTGGTTGTGGTTTGATTTTTAATTTTTTTTCAGTTGGAAGATAAGGAAGATTTTCATGAAAAATTCGTTCATTTCCTTAAGTATGCTATGATAATCTACAGACGGGAACCAGCAGTGGAACAAGTGATTGATTTCGTGGCTAAATTTGTTACTTCATTTTATCAAACGGAGAAAGAGGATGGTAGTGAGGAAGGAGAAGATAATTTGCTTCTGAATTATGTGTTTAACTTTCTGCTTAAGGTATAGTAACACTTATTATTAAAGCTTTAACGTAACGAATGGAAACTTCATGCATCAGAAAAAAGTTGCTGGTGCTGGAGATGACACCAACAAACTAGAAAAGTGAAAGCAAGGCAAAGCTAGTTCTTTACGAGTAACGCCTTCCCCAACCCAACAGATGGATTTCAAAAGTTAGGCCCCTGAGAATATAAGAATTGCTTTCTTATTTGTCTGTCAGAAGTGTTATTACAAGCTTTACTATAGGTGCATTTTAAGTATGAAATTCTGGAAGTACTGTGGAAATGAATTCATACTGTTTCTTTGATAAGTAAAAAAATGAAAAGATCTTTCATACAAGTGTGATTGGCATATGTATTATTAATTTCTGCTTCCTGCAAATGTTATCTAGGAAGAAGATCATCAGTTCCAGTAGCATGAAAGCACAAGTAGAATTACATTTTCTTAAACTGCTGTTTTGATATGGAAAAAGTATTGGTCAGGCCAAGATTACTAGTTGTTGTTGCTAATATCTCCCCCTGCCCCCCCCCCGCCCGCCATCTAATGTTTTATGGAGACAGAGGGGTAAGATAGCTCATGTACTGTAGTCTGCATTGAGTGCTAAGCATGTTTCTTCCTTTGTGAAGACATGGTTAATTATGAAAAGAGCCACTGATGTAAGTGATAGGCCATAAGTGTTTTCCTTAAATAGCAAGAGCTTTTGAAATACAGAAATGCATATTTCATGTACTGTATAGAACATTAACTACTTACATGTGCATGTTAATAGCCTTATGAGAATATTAGCTATTTACATGTGCGTGTTAATAGCTTTATGTTGGAAATGAGAAAAGTGATTATAAGAATACTTCTGTTTTTTTCTTTACCTAAGTCTCACAATGCGAACAGCCATGCGGTGAGGTTTCGAACATGCCAGCTTGTTAATAAGATTTTGGGAAATATGCCAGAGAATGCCCAGATTGATGATGATTTATTTGATAAAATTAATGAAGCTATGCTGATTAGACTTAAAGATAAATTTTCAAATGTGAGAATTCAAGCTGTCTTGGCCCTGTCGAGACTTCAAGATCCTAAGGATGAAAACTGTCCTGTTATTAATAGTAAGTAGTATTGGATTTTTTCTTTTGTTTAAGAACAACATTTGTTGATTTACATTACTTTAAAACATTTTAAAGCATGGAGTAAACAAAACTTACAGGATTTTCTTTTAATAATTCCTAAACTCTGGTGCTTCTTGCCAGAGGAGGTTGTAGATGCAAGAGTTGTGTATGTTCAAGGGGAAAAAACAGAACTGTTTGAAAGAGAGATCCACGGGTGATTAAATGACAAAGAAATCATATTGGGCTTGGGCTAGTCTATGAACTGAATGTAGCTGAAGGATGGTGAGAATAATGGTGTGTTGCGAATTGGGGTGAAGTTACGATACACGCTTGCTCAGTTCTTTGCCCTCTTAAGGACCCTCTTGTACTACTAATTGAATTGAACTTCTACAAAATCACTTAGAGGAGTGGAGGTGATAACAGAAACCTAATTTTGTCTCAAATTATGGCTGTCTGCTCCACAAGAGGCAAACTGATTACTGATATTGTTGACCTATGATTTTTTTTTTTGGCTTTTCCCCCCTCTGCCCCTGAGTCTCATCTTGTTCATGGATCACTTCCTTTAAGAAATTAGCACCTCTGGAACCTAGATTTTTTGATGGTGTTCTTGTGCCGTTTGTGAGTTTCTTTATGTATGGTATGATTGTTGACTAAGCCTCTACTTCCATTGCCTCAAGGTAGTTGCTCTGTAGGTTTGTGCCAGCACAGCTGTTGTTCCGCCCTGGTTAAACTTTACATATTGTGTCTTTTGTGAAGTTAGTTAGTTGGGGCTTTTTTGTTGTTAAGGCACCTTCTTTGAAATTATATTTTCTAAGTGTTTGTGTATAAGTTCCTTATTTAGGAGCACATAAATGTCATAGTCATTGTCTCATAGAGCAAGAAGCTGAATTCAAGTACTATCTTAAATTCTTTTTGTTGTTGCTTTTAATTTTGAAGAAGAGTCAAGAATATAACAAAAATCATTACACGAGACGTTTACTATTTGAGTTTTGGTAGGCTTAATGGAGATTGCAGTTTCCCATTTATAGGAAAATTTGAGGATCTACCTCAGAGGTAATGAGGATGTATGTACAGTGAACAGAGGTCTTAAGGAGCCAACATTTTGAAGCTTTTTTTTTTTGTCCAGTAAATGGCAAAGTGATTGTTTATAGGTGGAGTCTAGAGTAGCAATTTTCAGAGTTATTAACTGAGGATCCTCCTTATGATTGCAAATATTATTTTCTTAGTTGAATTTCTTTTGAGATAATGGCTCAGCACGTAATTGCCGTAAAATCTTGGGGTTGTGACCCTAAACTGTTCCCTAAGTTTGTATGAGCTATGCAGGGGTAGTAGAAGGGTTTTAATAATAGCTGCTGATTTTTTTTTTTGAGTATTTTCTGTTTTTATGTAATGTTTCAAACTCTTGTGAAAACATTATTTATGACTATTTTACTTTCAGTCTACAACACATTGCTTGAAAATGATTCAAATTCAGAAGTGAGGCGTGCAGTGCTGTCGTGTATTGCTCCATCAGCAAGGACTTTGCCAAAAATTGTAGGCCGCACTATGGATGTAAAGGAAGCTGTCAGGAAGCTGGCATACGAGGTGAATTGAATCACTTAATATTAATTTCAAAGACTGACGTTGGAAAAAAGGTTTAAAACTTTTATTATATTTCATTGGCTAAACACTAAGAATGGTTAAATGATTTATTTTCATTTGCCAGAATTTTGAGGGGGAGTGATTTAATACAAGTTTTCAAATTAAAACCCTTGAACTTGACTGTAGAACTGGCTTGATAGAAATTTTTTTTGCAATAGATCTTGGCTCCTCAGGATCAGGCAGTAGAAGTATATGCTATGGATATAATATTTTTTTTTTTCCTATCTGTGCATTTTGTGATGTTTGTGAAGCAGTTTTTCTCCTCTGATATTACATAATAATAATTCAGTAAAGTTAAGATCACAGCAATACTAGTGTAAAAAATTGTGTCTCTTTGATATTCCAATTTTGAGAAGTATCAACCATTATGTTTACTTGTAGACTTAGGGGCAAAAAGGTACACGTGTATTTTTTGTGCAGGCATCTTAAGTCAGATCTTCAAACAGAATGTTCAGTTTTGTCACATACAACCTTAGTAGGCTTTAAGAAAAGTGCACACTTGAGTCATTTCATTGCATGCATTCATTGCTTTTGGACCTTTAAAGAGAGAATAGTTTTCATATCCAGGTGTTGCATCAAGTAGAGCTGCCAAGCTTCTAAGCTCTTTGTTAGCTTTATTCTTACTTTATTTCACATTTTCTTCCATGCACTTCCATCTGCTTGTTAATGTATTGGTACAATGCTGATGGTATTGCAGGCTTTTATTGACTTACGGTTTCTGTGGATGGATAAAACTTGAGAGTTTAAACTCACAGGTAGTTAATGAATGCAGTTATCATTTGTAGACATGTATTTTAATATCTAAATTTTTTTTTTAAGGTTTTGGCAGAAAAAGTTCACATGAGAGCTCTGTCAATAGCACAGAGAGTAAAATTGTTGCAACAAGGACTTAATGACAGATCTGGTAAGAGTTTATCTTTCTCAAAGCCTTAATATAAATGTTTGAGAGGGTACTTTCTAATGTTCTGGGCATGATTCATGTGGAAGCTGTGATAGCAATAATAAGGAGCTCAAAGGGAATCATGAGGTACTAGGAAATGTATAAACAGAAGAAATTCTGCTTGCTGCTTTGGTTTTCCAGTCCCCTTACATAGGGCAAACCAGAAAAGGATTGTACTTTCAAAAAAATTTGAAAGTCACTGAGCTCTAAAGTAGGACCAAATGCTATTAAAATTAAAAAACATCAATGTAATTAAACACAGAAGTAGAAAAATGTAATTATTTAATCAGTGTACTTTGAAATATGCTTCATTACAGATATTTTTGTAACTAATAAATATATTTAAGAATTGAAATGTAACTATTAATATTAGTTTGATAATGGTTTGAAAATATTTCCTGTGTGTTCAGAGAGAAATCTTCTCAGCTGTTTAGTTTTTTGTTTAACTAGCTTGAATTTTTTTAAATGAATTTTTGATTTGACCCTCATCATGAAGCAGCTTCATTCTTTTTGATGTCTTCCGTACTGTATCATTTTTATATAAAGAGCCATTCAGAATGTACCCATAATTGTGTGTAGTGTTGTTGCCAGAAGATCAAAAGGTCACATGCATCTGAGCGAGACAATTTTGGCCTGTCTACTTAGAAACACGGCTTCCCCCCCCCCCCTCCAAGAATAGCAATTTTATACATGAATTTCACAATAAAAGCTGCCAGTTTTATGAAGTATGCTACTGTGTTATCCATGTACTCTGTTTGGAAAATCTGTACTAAGCCCTGTTGAATTTTACTCTGAGAATTTTCTTGGCTTGGTGATGCATTGCTTGTGAACTGTGTGGATATTTACTCCAAAACCAAGATAAAACTACTTTGTTCATTGGTAACTGAAGCTCGTAAAGGTGTGTCATGTACGCGTGTGGGGTTTTTTATCCACCTTGCTTTTTGGCTAGTGGGGGAACATGTTAGTACGATCTTGACAACAAAGGAAAAGAGGATCAGCTGAGTGCTTTCTTATGCAGCATATAATTACACTTGAAGTCTTCCTTCTGTATAACTTTTAATTAGCATTTTTCCCCACCTGCCTTGAATTGTTCTATAGTAGTCTAATGAAGTTTGTCAGGTTTTGTTTTTGAAAGCCAGCACTGAAAAACCCATGTTCTGAATTACTGTTTCTTACCAGTATCCTAGTTTCCTGTTTGACCTATGTAGCTCCCCTTCCCCAAATGAGACTTGGTCTTGATATTTCTTTTGTCTTGGGGTGAATGTGTTTCTGTTTTAATAATCTTTCAAAACTAGGGGGGAAGCTACCTTCATTATTTTTTCCTGTGATCCTTCATTTGTCAGCAACAAGGATTTGTTGTATTCCCTTACTGAGAAGGTACAGCCTTTCTACGTAGCCTGTATTTCAGTGATAGTGAGGTGTACAGTGTAAAGGACTGCCACCTTTTATGATCCAGAGCAGGTGCTTTCTCGATTGGTGTATTTCTCTTCCTTAGGATGATCCTTCATCCTAGCTTTTGAGGACTTGCTCTTTTTCTTGATACCTAGAATCACAAGGGAAACTATCTGCCAGGGTACATAACATCACAGATGTTACGTACATCACTGTTATCTTATGCTCTTTGCTGGGCAAAAGAGGGTTATGTTCCAAATTGGCTACATTTATATATACATCCACTAGTAGTCCCTCATTTTGTTCTGTTCTGGAAGTTCTGTAACCTTGAATATGTTTATTTTTGTCGAATTTGCCTATCTGAGTAACTCCCAAGCTAACAAGAAAGGAACCTGCTCATTCAAGGTTGCTAGGTTGAAATTTTGGATGTTTTTCCATATTGGCTTTAGAACAAGGGGTTTATAATTAAAGATGACCTAGAAGACATAATCCAGATACTGCTTAGTTCTGCTTCTCAGGATGCATTCAGCTGTGAATTCTCCGCTCTCATTCTCTTTCATTCTACTGTATTCTACTAGCTTATGCTTTTCATCTTCTTGGAGAGGTTTCTCATTTTTATTACCTTGATTTAGCTCTTTCAAGGCCTTTTTAGAGCTCTTTTTGAACTCTTTGACTGTATTTAGGTGCTGTCTTTGTCAGAAGTTACATATAAGAGGAAAGATGAATGTTGCCAGTGTGTGTGTACCTTATTGTTTCAATTTATTGGATATTGTTTTCTAAAAGGTCCTAAGAGCATACTAGTATTGCTCCCTAGTTACTATTTTTTTACATCCAATAGACTATTAGCCTTCTACTTCCCTGCTTAAATCTGTGTGTATATATTAATGATGTATGTATTCTAGATGTTCCCATAAATACTCTTTTTCTTGATTAAATACTATTCTACTGGTACAGAAACTGTTCGTTGTGGCAATGGGGAGGAGGGACTTACAAGTATTTTTATGTAAATGTCATAATCCAGTTGAATAATTGAATTAACACAGGGATTCTGTGTGGCAGTTCAGGCAGGTCTGTACAGTAGTATCCTGCTTCCAAAAGCAGCTAATTCCTAAATGCTGGAAACAGAGCACGTATGTAACAATGATTCCCTAGAATATTTCCTTCTCTACAAGAGTTCATGGTTTGTAGATTTTCTGTGTTGAGGTGCTGTCTTTAGATGTAACAAGTTTTGGATAGAGTTGTGGTTTTTTTATTCCCTGTGAGGGGGAGAGGAAATATGTTGCCTCAAGAACGTAGTAGTGCTTCATAGGTAGGTCTTATTTAACTGTGTTCTATTTTTTTTTTCCACGTAAGGTTGAGTTCAACTATATAATAACTTCTTTCCAAAAAGCCTTCTATAGAAAAATGATTTGTGAAAGTATGTTGAAAACTTGGTATTTTTTGACCTTTGATGTTTCAAACTGTTTAAATTCCTGTATTATTAGATGCTGTTAAGGAGGTAATGAAGAAGAAGCTGCTTCAAGCCTGGTTACGATTGACTGAAGGGGATGTTTTAGAATTGCTTCATCGACTGGATGTGGAAAACTGCCCAGAAGTGGCCATCCCAGTACTAAATGCTATGTTTTCATTATCTCCACTTCATGACTTTGTTCATAATTGTAAAAACCTTGACAGCAGGTACGCAGATCAGGTTTCATTTCCAAAAGATTAATATTTTGCATAAGAATATTAAATTAAAGGTTATATCTAAATGGAGAGCAGAGTAACTATTACCTGTGATAAAAGACTGATACTGTGGTGTAAGCTGTGATGTCTCCCTGGTGTTTGTGTACTTAAGTGCTTTCGATATGCTTTTTCTCTTCTTCAAAAGATCTGTGTTCACCAGCTGGAAATGATTGCGCCAGGTAACCAAGAGGAAAAAATGAAAAATGTCTTTGACTTCTCATTTCCTGAACACCCCAAAAATCACACTTTTAAATTTTAAGAGGAGGCAGTAAATTAATCAACTAAACAAGTTTTTCTATGAGTAACAACTTATTCTGATTTGTTTTATTTTCTGTGCTGTCTGTACAGCTTACAATAAAGGCAGTTCTCTAGTTTACCCCCACAACTGCAATTGCCTCCCTCCTTTCAACCTGCAGTACTGAAAAGCTTCTTCTCTCCCTTTTTCCCTCCCTCTCAGTAGTGCTCCTGGTTTTTCTCTCACGTTTTCTAGTCCTCTTTGGTTTCCCTCTGTCCTTTTTGCTGAGCTAGAGTCAGCACAACTTGGGACTGGTTCAGCTCTCCATGAACTGTTTGGAAAATCAAGCAGAATGGAATTTGACTTGTGTTTCAGCCACCTTTTGGAGGTATTTTACTTGTATTAACGGAGCTTTACAGAAGTTGGTGTCTTAGAGGCTTCTTTTCCTGTGTTAATGTTTGGTAGGATTTGACTGAGTTAGTTTCTAAGCTATGAATCAGATGACATGACGGATATTAAGATCCTTAAAACAAAAATGAAGGGTGGAAGTAAACAAGAAATTAGAAGTTGTAGGAAATTGCTAAGGGAGGCAAAAAGGTGTGAGAAGAAACAGCTTGAGTTAATTGAGGCAACCAGAGTAGAATGATCATTAGCAGTGGTAGGGGTCTTATCTCAAATGATAAACTTAAAAGACAAATTGTCACTGATTAAAAAGTGATAACAAAATCTTATTTGGTGTATTGTGGGAAAATGTGTAATGTCATCATACGGAGTGTCTTACGTTCCAGTAGTAGCCTATGATGGATGTTTTGAAATCAGCAGATGCTACATGCATTGCACTCCAAAGCTATAGATGTGGGCCTGTCTGACTTTAAAAAGCATCAATCGGTGAAATAACTTTCTTGGAGCCTCTGGAAATGTGCCAATATCTTAAGAGGTTCAAAGGAAACGTTTATATAGTTATGGAATTGTCAGTCTGACTTTGATCCTGCACAAAATGAGGCTTCTGTTCTGAAAGAGTGGGGTAACTGAGAATTTTTTAAAGCAGATCTGTTAGACTAATGACACTTTGAGAAGTGAGTGAAATTATTCAGTTTGTAATGAGGTTATTTGATTTATGGAAAATATTAGGTTTGTTCTTGTATGATGTTTCTGACTACAGCTTGCTTGAGTGATGCAGTATCCACATGATAAATGTTTAGATTTTGAAGCCTGTGATTTCTGTTTGTTAAATTTACTTTTAAATAAAGACTTGTCAGGTCAGTGGGAAGCCATCAAATGATCAGTTTTCATCTACATGTTGCTGGGATTTTTTTTTTTCTTCTTTTGTGTGTATGAAGGACCTAAAACAAAACGATGCTTGTTACTGATAGTTGGCAAGTAAAATGGGATTCAAGGGAGTAAAAAGTGCCACTGACAGTGATACTCTGTCTGTTCTGTTTTGAGGTAGAATTAATGCACAACTTAATGTTCTGCTTCTGAAAACAAAGAGTATATGCCATGCTTAGCATGGAAAACATTATGATTATAAAAAGGAGTGGGGATTGTATGACTGGTAAATGGAGGATGAGCTTACAGAGATGCTGAGAAGAAGTTCTGTTGCTCTGCATTTGACACACTATGATTGCGACCTGAATATTGCATGGAGGTCTTCTATTAAAAATGGAAGAAACAATTCATGGACATCAGCTGAAAAATAACTTAATGTAGTTCTTGCAATTCTGCAGATGAATGGAGTTCAGTTTTCCAGACTTGTACAGTGATAACAATGTTTCGTGGAGTTAAAATACTTGGGTGGTTGCTGTAGGAGGTCTGAAGTGCTGAGCAGAAGCCTTCTGCAAACTGATAGGAATTTAATAATAATAACTTGATTTAAAATACTGAAAAGTGCAACGTCGTGAGAGGCTCAGGGAGCTCCGTGTCCTCACTTAAGAAAGAGGAATTTATTTTTGTCAGTCTTTAAGTATTTCTGTGGGGAATAACTTTGCCAGGATTTTGTTTTCACTTTAGGAAATAATCTGTTTCTGTGCATTTGTTGTCTTTGACTCTATTTTATTTATCTCAATTTATTTTTGTTTAGAAAACTGATTCCACCGGAAGACTTAACAGCTGAGAATGTGTTATATTGGAGATGTCTTTGTGAATATCTAAAATCAAAAGGAGAAGAAGGTGAAGATTTACTAGAACAGATGTTGCCAGAACCAGCTGTATATGCAGATTATTTATTAAGGTACAATGCATTTAAAAATAAATCCCTTTCCACTGAAATAGTTTTTTTTTTTAAGTGGAGAGTACTTCTTTTATTCATCTTGGAGGTTTCCTCTAAAGCCAAAGTTGTGCTCGAACAGTGATTTATTTTTATTAAAAGTTTTTTTTAAAGATTTTTGAGATGATTTGCTGCTTTTAAGCAAAAACTGTAAAAAGCAAATTAATAACTTGAAAACAATTTTTGGAATGTCCTTTCTCATGAATTATCAGCAAGTTGGACACTGCTAAATCAATAGCATGTAATTTTTTGCCATGTAAGGTAATAGAATAATTGTTCTGTGACACGCAGCTATCCTTTGTCCATCTGTTATGTAGGTTGGTGTGTGCTTGCAGAAACCAGTACTTTTTTCATTGTTGTAATTTGTGAAAATAAAGTAGAATTTGGCTGCTGTCCCCAAGAGAAGAGTTTTTGAAACAAAGTTCATTCCCTTCTCTTTCCCTTGCTCAGGCAGGAGTGCTTCTCAAAAACTTATATTTGAAAGCAGTGACAGAGCTGCTAAATGAGCCAATTACCGCACATTTAATTGGAGGGAGGGGAATGAATGTTTTAAGTCAATCTTTTTACCAAAGTGAAGAAAGGTAATTTTTTTTTGTCTCAGTGGGATACTTTAGTCTTAACATAAAATTTGAAAAGAATTTGTTTGTGAGCATGGAGAATGCTGAGAAATCTTAACTAAAGTATTGTACTTAAAAAATATGGAGTGAAGTTTCCTGAAATGATTATAAATCATACCTACTGAAGAATTACTTTAAATTGGAAACATATATCAAAAAAATTATGTGTATTCTTTTCTCACTTCAATGGGTGTAATATACTAGTAGTACTTATAGAGATCATTGCTGCTTTTCAGTGTGGAATGTGGTAACATGTTTCATAAATTTTTAATAAATGAAGCATCTGTGCTTCCTTAATTTTGAAACTTGGATCGAGTCTGGTGGGTGTAAATTTATTCATTCATAATTAAAGAATCCATAAAACATTTGTTCTCCCAAAAAAAGGGGTTTTTTTTTTTCCATCCAATCTTACTCAAAATGCCTTCAATAATCTTCCCCTTCAGGAAGTGCCTGAGTAAGATTAATTAGATTTGCTGGTACTTGTTCATAGTATCAGCTGTTAAACGTTTCATTAGTGAGCTGTGCCACCAGTTGTTTCAGGTGAGATACGGAATTGTACAATCCAAGTCTTTATTTGCACTGTGAGAGTATCAGTTAGGAGGAGCAAGAAACTGCAAGTCATGGATACTTAAGAAAAAATGCAAGATTGTAAGCTTCATTTAGAAGCTTCACTATTATCTGGCACAGCTTAACGTTATTGTTAAATTATCAGAAACAGCTGCCTATATTGTTGTGATTTCAGATGTTCTTAAATAGTAGCTACATTTTTGTCCTAACTTTCAAGAAATTTTAAAAATTTTCTAAATTTAATGAGCAGTTGCTGAAAAGTATCTGCAAAGCTGTGGTAAAAATAAGCATCTCTTTCACAGCTCATATCAGTATTTGAATCTTATATATTGCATTATATTCAGTATTAAATTTTTCAGTACATGATATGTTTTGCTCCAGATTTTCTGAACATGCACACTCTCATTGATGGATAAAAGAATGATGACTCTAGAAAAACAAATAAAAACCAAAAACCGGAACAAACTGATTACAGTTTCCATGCTGTGTGGCTGAGTGTATCTGACAGCAGATTGTTGTTCTGTGATGGCATACTCGGTCAGATAAAGAATTTAAAATTCACTGCACACTTTAGTCATTTTCATGTATTTTGTATATATTTTTGTTATATTGTCTCATAGGCAATATGACACTTCTGAACATGTAGAAGAACACACAGCACCTAAATATACAGAAAAATTCTAGTTGTATATCTGAAAATTGGTACATGTATGCATTTGTTCCTAAGATGCTGCCTTTATGCAGGGGTACAGAACTGAAAACACATGTACAAGCATAACTTGTTACTTTCTGTTTCTTACTGTTTTGCATTCTCAAACAAGGGATTTTTTTTTAATGAAGTGCACCACTTTTAAACTGTACATTATTTGGTATAAATAAATTTCTGGAACTGTTAATCTATGAAAAGGAGAACAAAACCATTAATTTTTAAGATTTGTAACTAAGGTAACCACTTGTCTATACATGGCAGGAAAGGTGGGGGTTTGTGTGTTTTGGGGGGAGGGAGTGTTTGTTTTTTTCTTTTGATTGTTTGTTTCTGTTTTGTGGGGTGTTTTTTGTTTTTTTTTTTCTTTCCAACAATGATTCTGAATGTAATTATATCTGTTCTATTTGGATTCAGTTACCTTCAAAATATGCCAGTTCTTAGTGAGAAACAAAGAGAAGACTTTACTTGTTTTGAAAACTTGATGACAAAAGAATTCATAGGCCAGCAGCTGATTCTTATCATAGACTGCATGGATACCACAGAAGAGGGCGGAAGGTAAACTTATATATAAAATCTTAAATATACAATTTGGTGCCTGTGGACAGGCATAGAGTCTTTGTTGGGAAAATAACCTGATCAAGCAGACAAAATACAGTTCAATGCTAGCTGGAAAAAAAAGGCACGGTCTCTCTAATGGAGTTGTTCCCAAAAGTGTGCCAAATATCGTCTGTTTGCTTTTATGGAAAAATGATTTTTAATGCAGATACAATATTGTGTGGGGAGAACAAATTAAGGTCTTTTTCATAATGTCTTCTTGAGATTATGATGTTACAAGACTGTTCATTTGGAATGTAGTATATAAAAAAATAAAAGGAGATAAATGGATAAGTAGCATGTGTGTTTCTTATGTTTTTAAGCCCAGTCTGCTACAGCCTAAAAGGTTACAGATGTTTTAGATGCCAAGCTGAATTAGACTGTAATAACTGAGCCATTCCTAGAATTTGAACAGTGAAGTGAAGAATCTGAATGTGAAGTAATAAGAATGAATAAATTTGGAAGTGCATACAAAGGCATTTTATGAAAAATTGCAGTTATGATAGTACAAACACAGCAATAATTTCAAACTCTGTGGCATGCGTTCTACGTATGCCAGACTGGCAGGATAGTTTAGCTTGTAATTTTTTTTTTTTTTTAGTTTCCAGTCAGATAATTTCTATGAAAGCATTCTACAGTATTTATACTCTGTTTTCCACTGGTATGACCTTTCACTGGGATAGTAGTGACACCTGATTAAAAGCCAGCATTTTCTAATCAAGAGAAATCAGGTAAAATCAGGAAAAGACAAATATTGCTAAGTAAGAAAATATATTCAGCAGTTAATATAGCTATAGAGAAGTTTCTTTTCTAATGTATTATAAATTCTTTATCACACTAACTCAGAGGGGGTAAAATACTAACTCTTACGTCTTCTACTTTTTTGAATAAGCAAACAGATTGGTTTTTTCTCTTTAATGCAGAAAGCATCTGTTAGTTACTTTACAAAAGATTCTCACTCTACCTGCAACTTCAACAGCCCTTGTATCTCTGCTTGTGGAAAGATTACTCAGTATCGTTAAGGACGATGACAGAAGGATTCAAATTGTAAGTAGTTCTAAAGGCTCACTGTTATCTAGGCTCTGCCTTCCCCATATATCAAACAGCCTTTACAAGGTATTGTAACAGAAATACCAGGAGTTAAAATATTTTTTTAGCTTGGAAAACCATTTATGTTCTACCCGCCCCCCCCTTTTTTTTTTTAAATTAGCATAGCTGCATTTTGTGGCTGTCTGAAAAACTTTATCTTTAGAAATTTGACTGGTGTTGTAAGCGTAGTCTTCAAATTAGGAAAGTATTACACTTTGACAGCCTGTTTCAGAATCCTTTCTCATATTAGATCCAGACAGTTTTGACTAGAACGTTCAAAGTGAGGATAATATACATTTACAGGTTTCAGATTTCTTCTCCCTCCTTTTAGCTGATATAGGTACTAAAAACCCTTACAAGAAAAGTATTTGGTATAGTAGAGTCTTTATATATAGCATATTTATTTACACTTGATTCCTGAAAATTAGACCCTCGGTTTTGCTCAAATATGTTAAATGAACCCTGGACATTAAGGACAGAGGCCACTTTTGGAAAACCTCAATCCAGTGGGTAAAGCTAGGATATAGGTTTGTTACATGATTGTGATGGAAGAACTATGGTAATCGTAGCATTATATACAATAGTAACAGTAAATGCCTGCATTTCTATTATTCTAGTGAAATATGCTGATTCAATACATTTGTTGATTCGGTACAGCCTGAGAGGAAGTTAAACTTAGGTGATCTGATACAAGATAAATTAAGACTATTCTATCTCCTTCAGTCTTCAGTTTTCCTCATGTTTCATCCCATTTATTATTAACGTCATGGCTCTGACTTTAAAGAAAACCCCTAACAGCAGGAAAAACTCTCAGCCTAGTTCTGCTGTTAGTTGTATGCATGCATTTGGCTTCAAATTAAATTACTTACATGGCTTCTTATGCTACATATGGTGATTTATAGACCGTTAAGTGATAGTGTTCTCAGTTGTATTCTGATTGAAGTAGTAACAGATGAAAAATCTTACTCTCATTACCAGTAATTCTTTTTAAAGCACGTGTTCAGATCTAGAGGAGGTGATGCCTGTGAACTGTTGGCATAGAAACTGCTTAACTTATTTGTGGATATACAGTATTCTATTTTCTTGCTTACCTAGCCAAATGGTAGAAAACACTAGACTGTCATGGTTAGACTGCGAATTGTCAAATTGAGGATTTTTTTGCAGTGAATTAGCTGTTATGGGAAACTGTCCAAATGTTCAATACTTCTTCAGAAGGATGGTATTTTAAATTTGGAAAAGTTAAATGCTTAGTATCTGACATCTGAGCTAAAATTAATGGCACTAATAGACTGTTTGTAACAATAGATTGCAGAAATTATATCAGAAGTTCGTGAGCCAATTGTTACTGTCGACCAGCCTGTTGATGCTGCTGAATTAAGGAAGCAGGAGCTTAAGGTAAACAGATTTTAGTTAATAAGAAAAATATTTTAAAACTATATCCATCTAATAAGAGTTTTGTATAGTAGTGTATTACTGGCCAGTGTCAATAGTGTATTGTTGGCTAATACCTTGAAGGTTATGGTGTTATATTAATTTTCTTTTTACTTTGTATTTCAGTTGGCTGAAATAAAAATGAAACTTTTTGAAGCAAAAGAAGCTTTGGAAGAATGCATTACTCTGCAGGATTTTAATAGAGCATCAGTATTAAAAGAGAAAATAACTGAGTTGGAACATATAAAAAATGATCTGATTAAACAAACAGAGCAACCTGAAATTACAGAAATGCGTGTGGAGAAGGTCTGTTTCCTTCCTGTATTCCCAAGTGCTGGTTTTGTTTTGATGTTTACCCACAGTTTTAAAAGAAAGTGTAGTTTGGCCTTGTAACATCTAAATTTTAAATTGAAAATGAACATTTATGATATTAATATTCTCCTTCTGCATGTATACAAGCTGATGGTATGCTCTAGCGAAAAATGAATTGCAGTCAAACTGCTCTTTTGTCCGGAGAATTCTTAAAGGGTCATGTTTTCACTGCTTTTACTCTTAACTAACTGACAACGTAAACTTCAGTCTCTTTTCATCATAGTTTATAGACAGATTTTGATTAATATTTTTGCACAACAAATGTGTAGTGGACAGGAAATGTTTATTTGGTTAGAGAAAAATTATGATTAATGTCCCCATTCACCTTATCGTAGCCACCATTTGTATTAATAACCTTTTCCTCTTTTGTCTGACCCACCTGAAGAATGATCCCGAAACACTGTTGAAGTGTCTGATGATGTGTTATGAGCTTCTGAAGATCATGTCCCTTTCTAAAGGAATTGGTCCAACCGTTAGAGAAATCATTGAATCTTTGGTATGTAGGAATAAATACTGTTTACATTAGAATAAAAATGGATACATCCTGGCTGGCCCTTAGGTGCTGGCAGGATAGTTTGTGATTATTTCACAATCGCTTTGCCGTACCTGTAGTGCTGCGTCTGGTGCTCTTAAGCCTTTCCAGAACCTACTGTCTTGGAGGTGCAGCCCAGATAATGCTGTTCTGAGCTCCTATGCCAGAACTGGTTGTGGCAGAGAGATACGAAAATAAAACAGGAATATGGTAAATATTTGACTAATGTATGACAGTGTTGGACAGTGCTGAGTTGTACTGTGCCAAGTGTGGTGCTTGGGCATCTGCTTACTGCCCTTGCGGTAACTAACTTCAGTGACTTGGATTTGCGATCAGCTGAAGTTATGCGTTCTCTAATAGAGAAGGGTAAGACTCTTTTTTTTTAATTGCTAATCAAAAGCTTTTCATCTAGGGAAGACTGGAGCTAATTGACCTTTCTTTCAACTTTTCCATGTACAAGCAAAGATAGGAGCAGCAGGCAGGGATTCTGGAGCACGGGTATTTTTTTCATCTGTCCTCCCAGTCAAAGGGACGGGGGTTGATAGGGTTACAGAAGGCAAAGGCAGGAACTGGGAGAATGAGGAACTGTCCGCTGTAGGATAAGACCAGGTTCAAGTCTATCTGAGGAACCTGAAGGTGCACAAGTCCATGGGACCTGATGAGATTCATCTGTGGGTCCTGAGGGAACTGGTGGATGAAGTTGCCAAGTCACTATCCATCATATTTGAAAAGTTGTGCCAGTCCGGTGAAGCTCCTGCTGACTGGAGAGGGGAAACATAACCCCCATTTTTTAAAAGGGAAAAAAGGAAGACCCGGGGAACTACAGGCCGATCAGTCTCACCTCTGTGCCCAGCAAGATCATGGAGCAGATCCTCCTGGAAACTCTGCTGAGGCGCATGGAAAATAAGGAGGTGATTGGTGACAGCCAATGTGGCTTCATTAAGGCCAGATCATGCCTGACAAATTTGGTGGCCTTCTAAGATGGTACAACATTGGTGGATAAGGGAAGAGCAGCTGACATCATCTATCTGGACTTCTGCAAGGCATTTGATACCGCCCTGCTTGACATTCTTGTCTTTAAATTGGAGACGCATGGATTTGACGGATGGACCACTTGGTGGATAAGGAATTGGCTGGATGGTCGCACTCAAAGAATTGCAGTCAATGGCTCTATGTCCAAGTGGTGACCAACGATGAATGGCATTCCTCAGGGGTTGGGACTAGGACTGGTACTATTTAACATCTTTGTTGGCAACATGGATGGTGGGACTGAGTGCACCCTCAGCAAGTTTGCTGATGACACAAAGCTGTGTGGCACAGTCGACACGCTGGAGGGAAGGGATGCCGTCTAGAGGGACCTTGACAGGCTTGAGAAGGGGGCCTGTGTGAACCTCATGAAGTTCAATAAGGCCAAGTGCAAGGTCCTGCATGTGTGTTGGGACGATCCCAAGCACAAATACAGGCTGGGCGGAGAATGCATTGAGAGCAGCCCTGAGGAGGACTTGGGGGTGAATGTTGGTGAATAAGAAGCTCAACATGAGCTGGCGATGTGCACTTGCAGCCCACAAAGCCAACCACATCCTGGGCCACATCAAAAGAAGCATGGCCAGCAGGTCAAGGGAGATGATTCTGCCCCTCTACTCGGCTCTTGTGAGACCCCACCTGGAATACTGCATCCAGCTCTGGGGCCCCCAACAACATCCCCCAACAGGGCATGGACCTGTTGGAGCAGGCTCAGAGGAGGGCCATGAGGATAATCAGAGAGCTGGAGCACCTCTCCTGTGAAGACAGGCTGAGAGAGTTGGGGTTGTTCAGCCTGGGGAAAAGAAGGACTTTGGGAGACCTTATAGCAGCCTTGCAGTACCTAAAGGGGGCCTACAGGAAAGGTAGAGAAGTAATCTTTTTTTTCTGGGAGTGTAGTGATAGGATGAGGCATAATGGCTTCAAACGGGAAGAGGGGAGATTTAGTGGTGAACACTTGCATAAATTTCAAGGAAGACTGAGCAAGTTCAATAAAAATAAATATTATGAAATGATTAGGTAGATAGGAACAGCCTCCCAGCTCTGGTGTGTCTCCGCTGCAAATTGTTGGGACCTTTACAAGAATTCTTGGGAAGTATCTACTTAGCCTGTTTATGTAATGCTTTATAGAAATTTGGTTTTGATCTTTTTTGATAGACAATGGGTTAGATGACCTGGCTCCATATGGACATTCTTAGAATTCAAACTGTAAAGAAAATTGCAACACCAGTTTAGATTAGTTTAAATGGAGTGGAACACACCTTATTTCTTTCAGATGCATAGCAGTATTCCTAGAAATCCTAATTACTATTGATGCGTCCCCTGGAAACCTTTTCTTTTTCATTAGGTCTGTCTTTAACTTCCACATATGTTGTTTATTCCACTTATCTTTCTCCAAGATCCTGCTTTTGCATTGTTGTTCCTTCTGGATTTTCACATGTTGCATCATTTGGGATATCTTATTTGTTATTGTTTGAACTTGAACTCTGTAGTAAATATAAAATGGTCCCATTGTAGCGTTCACCCTGTATCTAGTCTGGCTTTTCTCAAAACTATTCCAAGTAGATGGAAGTGGCATCTGTATTTTGCAACTTGGAACTGTGTGTTGTTTCTCTGCAAGAATGGTAATGTCTTTTATGAAGAAACATACAGTTTTGTTGTTGTGCTTGTTGTTGGTTTTTTATTTCACAATGAGTGGTCAATTCGATTTTGTTTGAAAGCAAATATTTATTAAAAAAAAAAGCACAAAGTAAAACAGTCATTTAAGTTTTGCCATTATGTTATTGCTGATTTGAAACGGCATACCCAACCTGCTTCTGTGTGTATCTAGGTAAACAGAGTGTATAGTAGCTACCACTTTCCAATCCTGTAGCAAAACTAAATTAGTTTTAGTTTCAGGTAAGCTCATTTTAGTAGTCAGGTTTTTTTCTTTTCAATTTACATATTTCAACTGTAAAGTCTAATATTATTGTTTCCAGATACTTCCTGGCGTAACTAATGTCCATCCAGCTGTGAGAAACATGGCGATTCTGTGTTTGGGTTGCTGTGCCCTTCAGAACAAAGAATTTGCTCAACAACAGCTTGCACTGCTGTTACAGGTAAAAAGTCTGATGGGGAATGGGAGGATGGTCTGTGTAACTAAGTAAATAAAACTAGTCTTGTATCTATAACAAGCTATTCTACATAGTAATGTTATTTAAGCACCAGTAATTCCTGATTTCCTAAAGACCTGGATCTGGAGAGCGTGGTTTCCTGTAGATTTTTATGATGTCTGGTAATATTTAAGCTTATATTATATCTTGGTAGTAGCATGCCATTACTTTGTAAGGTCACCTGTTGTCTTGAAAGTTTGTCAGAATTCTTTCCCTGTAAGGTCTCACTTTCTCTTCTGAATCTGGATGAAATGGATCATGTATTCATGTTATTAACGTACAAAAGAGAAGCTGTAGGATTCTGTATGCCTGCCTTCCTTGGGAAACCAGGCTAAAAATGTGACTGTGATGTGGTTTTTATTTCTGTTACGTACTTACCTGTGATCTTGGGTGTCCGATTTAATTTCTGATTTGTTAATTTTGTATGGATTAAGTAAGAGTTATTAATTAGAGGATAAAGCAATATTCAAACAAACAAACAATAGCATGGCCAAACATCTATGAATATGGAACATATTGCGTGCCTTAATACCCACATCTGCCATCTTTGTGGTAAATGTTCTGATCCTGAGCTAATTATATAAAACTATTGTATATAAACCACTATTGTTAACTTTTCAGACCCTGGCTTTGAAAGAAGAGTAGGGGACAATCGTGCTTTATTAAGAGTGTGTTTGCGTACGCACTCAAGACTGACAGCAGGCTTTGACATGGTGTGTTCGGCGCAGACAAGAGGAGAGAGCTGTCAGTCACCATAGCAGGAGAACTTGGGTTCCTAAAATGTTAGCAAATCCTGTTGTTTGTAATCTGCCTTTGAGTATCTCTCATTAAAAATCAGTTTGCTTGTTTAGGGAGGATTTTGGTTGTTTTAGTGGCTTAGTTTAGACTTAAATAATTTCTGTAGGTACCGAACCCCGTATTCTTTGTGTAGGCTGCCGTCAAAAGCAGGGTGTTGGGCTAAACACATCTAGGATCTCCAGGCTAACTCACATGTATGGTTTTATTTGAATGTTAATTTGAACTATAATACATACAGTAACCTATGCAACTTTGATGTTTATTACTGTCTTGCTTCCTGCTGCTTTTTACATACTGTTTATTTTAAGTTATACAGTATTTCAGAGCAGGGATTGTCTTCTGTATTTTTTCTGTAGTGTGTAGCACTATGGAGCTACCATAGGCAAATAGACTCTGTTTGTCCAATGTCTCTTTAGAAGTTGAAGAATAAAATTAGACCTCATACATACACGCTCACACTGTGAGTGAGATTCAGTTGATTTTATGTAGTGGAAATGGCATAGGTGACTTGAGAAATTCTTTCCCAGACTGTATTATAAATTCAGGTTTAAACTCATATTGCACCTTCCTAAAGACTGAAATTTGTCCCAGGTATTCTAAAAAGTTTCCCAAATTAAACAATCTTATTAAAGCAAAAAATTTTATTATGTTTAATGTTAACATCAGTGATCTACTGTAAGATGATGTATGTATTTTCCTTATTAAACGTAGGTTTTACAAATAGACAATTTAAAGGTAAAGCTCAGTGCTTTAAAGGCAATCTTTGATCAACTAATGCTGTTTGGGATTGAGCCATTTAAAGCCAGAAGAGGCAAGGACTCTCAAAATGAAGATGCACACATGGGAACTGAAAATTGTGAGGAACAAAGTGAAACAACAGAGGATGAAGAAGAGACTGCTACTGTTCACAGCCTCCTGCAGCTTCTTTCAGGTTTCTTAGACAGTGAGGTAAGAAATATTATAAAATTTGCCTTAGTTTTGTTTTAAAACAACTTTTGCAGAAGGTTTACCATCCCATTAGGTTGCATGTGAACATGACATGATGTGTAATTGAGATTAGTGGTTTAATGTTAAAATAGTTGTCCTAGAAAATGATTTGTCACTGATGGAGACTAGTGTTACTCCTGAGCTAGCTTTGAATTCTGTGCAGGTGCAAATTTGTGAATGCAGAGAACTGATTGGCAAGATAGGACGTAGACTATTATTGTGAAGTATTAGTGAAAAATGCTGTGGTTGATGTGTTGTGTATCTGATCAGTTCTTTCTTCAGTTTTCAGAGCTTAGGACAGAAGCTGCAGAAGGAATAGCCAAACTGATGTTTGCTGGCAGGCTCGTTAGTGCCAAGCTTCTTTCTCGTCTTGTTTTGTTGTGGTATAATCCTGTGACTGAAGAGGATACTCGGCTTAGACACTGTCTGGGAGTTTTCTTCCCTTTATTTGCTTATGCAAATAGGTATGGCCTTTGTAAATTATTATGTGAAAAAGAGACGTTGGTCTAGCAGCTTTAGGAACCTTTTTTGACTTGCACGAGTAGAAATTGCGCAAATGCAAATTAGACCTAAAGCTCTAGTTCAGCCTCCTATGCATATTTGCATGTTCCTTTTGAATATACGTAATCTCAAGCTATGACTATTCTGAAGACTTTCCATTAATTCTCTCTTACCCCTGTGGCCTTCCACCTTTTTTTCTTTTCTAAGCCTATAATTGAAACTGTTCTTCAAGATCCTGAAGAAAAGATTAATTTAAAAAGATGTGCTTTAGTTCTGCTGTTGAGCACTGCAGGTAGACTTTGAAGTGTCACTAAAAAGTAGCTAGCGGGAATGCTTCAAAAGAAAATAATAGGTGCGCAGCAGATATCAAAGCATCAGGCTGGTTGGCTGGGGTTATGGTTTTGTTTTGTTTTTCAACCAAATAGTGCTCCAATTTAAATTCACAGCAGATTCAAAATCTTCTGTTTATTTTGGTGGTGGGCAAAAGTGTTAGAGAGCTTATGTAAGGGGATAGGAGCTTAAACAGTAATTCTCATCTCCTTTCACTTGCTCAAAGGGAAAAAAAAAGTTTAACTTTTCAATTGTTGCTAGTGGTTTTAGCCAGTCTGACCTAGCTGAGTTTTCATCTGCTTTTTTTTTTTATGGTTAAGATTTAATTTAGGCATATTATATATTACCTTTTCTATTTTTCCAAAACAAATTGAAGTACATTTTTTGTGGCCCATAAATTGCCCCATGAAGACGAGTAGTTCAAAGGGGAGTTGGTTTGGAGAGGTAAAAAAAACCCAAACAAATGTATTTTTGCTGTTGTCCGGGGAAAAAAAAAAAAAAAGAGAAAAACATCCAGTCTCCTCCAGAATCGGGTTTTCGTTACTTAAATTCTCTTGAAAATAAGTAACAGAAAAACTAATTTCATATGCTTCCAGTATATCTGATATTGAGTAATGAACTTAGCTTTTAATATTGATAATATTTTACCTGTGAATGTCATATTCTGACCCAGTGAGTCTCTTTAATACTTTTAAAAAATTTTTTATTATGAGTCATAATGATTGCCTATCTGAGTAATTCTGTGTATTTCAAAGTCATTTGCAAATGAGGCAACTCATTCTGGCACCTCAGAGATGATCTTTTTCTTGAAAAACAAGGTGTATGCTTTAAGCAAAAACCAGAAAAATCCGTAGAGGAAAAAAAATCCTAACTCTCAGTCTGGCTCATTGATTTGTAATCTCTGTTTAGTTAGGAAACCTCATTGATTTTTCTCTCTCAAAGCATTATCTGTATTCTGGATCACAAACTCTATATTTTAAGATGAATCATGGAATGTCTTTGGTTACCAATACCGTATTTTCAGAAGAGAATTCTTAATGACCATGTGTAATTCAGAACTCTCGGCAAAATTGCCATTCAGAAAAGGAAAACTCGGGGAATGAATGAGATTTGGCAGAGGTTCATACCTAATTTTGGTACTGATCTATCACCGAATTTTAAAATTCCATTTGTTTTCTGAGTGTCGTTCTGTTAACTGCCTCATCTGGTCACAGATACAATCTGAGAGGGTTACTTTTTGAAATCAAATATTTGAACTCTGTGTGTGTGGGAAAAATGTTGATGCTGACTTCTACAGATATTCTCTCATGTCAATGCAGTGGCATGGCACACTAATAACAGGGACAGGATCCTGTAACTAGTGAAAAATTCTTATTTATGGAACGTTTTCTGAAGAGTAATAAACTCTCTGGCAGCCTAAGAGGAGAAACTTCTGCCTTTTGCCTATATGCTACTAGACTTCTATTTATTTATTTAATTTGCAGGAAATAATGTGAATGATACTGATAGTTATGCTTGAGCCAATCTAAAGCCTTAAAGCTGCTGAAAGAGAGAGTTCTTGCTTCTATTCTTTCTTGCCCCAGTTTTAGTGCTCCAAAGGTCAGCTGATTTGGCTCAATAATCCAGCAGCAATCAATCTGCTTTTTTGAAATTATTTTCTTAGTTTTCTCCTGGAGCTATTTGAGTTCCAATACAAGGTTAACAAGTATCAGAAACAAAAAAAGCTTCTCTTCACCAAACTAGTCCCTTGTACTTTTTGACATTTTACCTTTTAAATTGTTTTGCCCTGTCTTGTGGAACTACGCTTTTAGACAACTTGCTGCAGAACCAAGTGCAACATGATTTTTAGACTTGCTTGGCAGGAGTTGTTAACTCTTCTGAGAAAAGAAAGCACAAGTATTTCTTCCAAAAATCTCGTTAACCACTGCATTTTTTTTGCCAGGCTTTCTTGCTTTCTTTCACAATAAGAATCCCTAAAGAAAAATGCCAGCAGGAAGGAGGAATGAGCAGAAGACAGCTTAATTTAAATAAAAGATTTATAGAAAAGTATTTCTGTCCCTTAAGAGTGAATATATCTGTATATAGTTAGGTTTCCAGTAGTAAGGGTGAACTTTCAAACTGTTCAGGGGCAGTTAGTGTTACTTAAAACTTACTTGAAATACTATGTGCTAAAACTTAAATCGGTTCTGTGAAGCAGTTTTGATGTCTTGATCCAGCTGGCTGTGTCTCTACCTAGGTGGTCACTCCCACTTTGCTTTGATTGATGTATCATAATGGGCCTCTGAATTTTCACCACAGAAGAGAAAATTTAGGGGTGAATTAAGGTTTAATTTTGTCTCGTTACGATGCTAATGTTTGACTCAATTGAAACAGGTCTAACCAGGAATGCTTTGAAGAAGCTTATCTTCCAACTCTGCAAACACTCTTTAATGCTCCTGCAACTTCCCCTTTGGCTGAAATAGATGTCGGTAATGTTTCTGAACTGTTAGTGGACCTGACCAGACCAAGCGGACTGAAACCTCAGTCTAAAAAGTCTCAGGATTATCAGGTACAGGCTGTTAAACTCGACGAAAGCATATTTGTGTCTAGAGATTCTAAGAACTGTCCCCCTTCACTTACTGCTGGCTGTCTGGGCCTCTCTAAGATTTCTAGTGTCAGAAGCTGGATTAAATGAGTGACTGTTCAGGTGATTAAATCTTTTAGCTTGAACACCCTTCGCCCCTGCTCCCCCTCCATCTTACAGTTTAAAAATGTTAGTAGGAACTTGCACCGTGCTTAACTGTCTGTATCAGGAGAAGCATCTATAAACATCACTTGGTGTACGTACTCAAAACTCTGCATTGTAAGAAAATGTTTACGATGTAAAATTAGTTATTAACTGCTTAAATTAGAATGCTCTCACTGCTGCCTTTTGTAAAGAGTCCCCAGTGAAATTTCTGATATCTGCTCTCTTTCCTTTACAGGACTTAACAGTGCATGATAGTTTAGCAATGAAAATTTGCAATGCAATCTTGATGGACCCAGCTGCACCAGATGTTCGTATTTATGCAAAAGCTTTAAATTCACTAGAACTCAGTAGTTCTTCCACAGAGAATCTTCTGGTTCTGCTCAATGAGATTCTAGAGGTAGTACATAAATAATGTGGTTCTTACTTTTTTAATTATTCTGATATGCTTAAAAGTAAAGTGCCTTTTTTTTTACCATGGCAATGTGACTGGAATTTCTCTTTTAACCAGTCTTTGAAAATTAATTTTGATGAGTCACTTACAAAAATTTGAACTGATGTCACTGTGTAATTTACGTATTTCAGCTACCATAGATAGTAAAATTAGCATGAAACAGTGTGCCCCAGCCTGATATGTTTCAGTACAGTAAGTTCTTTTGATAGCTGTGAGGTAGTTAATTTTTCCACATTAAAATTAATTCAGTACTAAGTCTTTTACAGTTTGGATGGCTTATCCTTAGTTTAATTATTAACAGCTGAATTTTTATGCCTAAACTTATGATGTAAGTGTAAGATAATTAGGCAACACGAAAAGGGTGCTTGACTGAAAATGAATTGAGAAGGAATTACAAGAGTGATGTGAAAGTTTTTACAGTGATGCTTTTATTAATATAGAAAAAATGAAGTAAAACTTGGGAGTGTAACAGGAAGAAATGGTATATTGAAATACAGAAAAGAATGCTGATCCACTATGAGCATATCATTCAGAGGTAGCAACGCTCAGGGACTCACAGGGACTCATCTCCAAATGCCCAGTTGCTTTAATGTTTTTTAGGTGTCCTTTAAAAAAATTATTTTGGGGTTTTAGTGCATGGTGTTGATAGGGAAGGTGTTTCTCCTTTCAATTGACTAATCGTCTTCATGTCACACATTGTATTCTTTGTACAGTAGTTTTAACTAATCCTATTAGGTAAATTTAATATATAAAAGCAATAGCTGTAAAATTAAGTAGCGTTTAACACTAAATGTCTCTTCTCCAGAAAGTGAAAGATAAACTGTGTCAAAGAGCTCTTGAGAAGGTCAAGATGAACTTGACCAAAGATCCTAATGCAGGCAATGACCACTCTGAAAGGACTGAGGAAACAGGCGTCTCTGAAAGGACACAGGAAACTGACATCACATTATCTGAAAATACTATTCAAAGGGAAGAAGGTAATTCAGGAGAGGTGTGGTTTAGTAGTAGCTATACAATTGAGTGACTTGTTTAGATGTGTGTGAAAATAAGCTTTAGTTTTCCTCCATGAAGTTAACCTACTTTTTTTAAAAAATGGCAAAAGGTAACGTCTATAAATATGTATACAGTTTAACATACTTGTACTGAAGTATTTTCCATTTTTTATTGCTTTCTGATCAGATTCTGTGTTCTCTTATTCTCCATTTTACTGTAGTATAACCAGTGCTGTATTTTGAGTCTTAAGGTCTGCCCTGCAACTCTTTCTTTTTAACAAAGGCAGTATTAAAATGGGCCTTTTTTCCAGCTGTTTAGCACACTCACATGCCTGCTAAATACTACTGCCGACTAACTCATCTTTAGAATGTGACTTGATAACGTGGAGGAAGAAACACGTAACTTGTGGGATTACTGTGCCTGTGCTTCTTACAAGACTGTAGTAAAGCAGTGTGTAGCTGACATCTTTAGTGTTGATGCTGGTCTGTCCTTGTTACCAGCTCCTATGTTGGAGCCGGATTTGGTTTTATTGCTATTTAAGAGCTTGAAGTAGGAGTAGCTGGAAGACTTTCCACCACCTGCACAGCTGATGCAGCTGCGTGTGCCTTAGCAGTGCACGTGATGCTGGGGGCACAGAAAGCCTAACATTTGTGAGCAGAAAAGCAATTGGAGGAAATTTGTTTAGGTTTGCTTGCAGCAGTAAAGCAAAGAAATTGACAGGCAACTGTTCAAGCAGATCACGTCTTCTTTTAACATCTCTTTTCATTATTTGTTTAGATTTTATAATGGATTATTTCAGGGCTTTAATCTTGCTTCTGGAAGTGTCAAATACTTCAATTTTTTTAATATCTTCTATATTTATGTCTTCAAATACTTATTGGATAGGAAGTTGGTAGTATGCTTTTGAGCATAGTTGTACTGTTTTCTGCTAACATCTGATAATACTTTTTGGTATGAATTTCTCATGAAAGAGGATTTTTGAGCACTTCTTAAAAGCAGACTATAGAATAAAAGCATCGTTCCCTTCTCCCACCCCTCCCCAAACAGATTTGGGATCATTAAAAATAAAGCAGCATTTACTACTTCAGATTTGTAAATGACAGCTGTAAGCAAAAAGGGCAATAGACACTATATTTGTCCTTCAGTTGCTGCAAAGGAGATTTATATTTGACGCAAGGAAAAAAGCTTTTTAGCAGTAGCAGAGATTGCTGAGGAGAGTTTGCTGAAAATTGTTAGAAATTTTAAGACCAGAATATAATATTTCAGTTGTAAAGGATCTGCAGCCACCGTCTAGTCCAACTGCCTGACCACTTCAGGGCTGACCAAAAGGTAAAGCCCGTTAGGAAGGGCACTCTCCAAATGCCTCTTCAACACCAACAGGGTTGGGGCATCGACCACCTCCCTGGGAAGCCTCTTTTCCAGTATTTAACCACCCTCTCGGTAAAGAAACGCTTCCTCAGAGCCAGTCTAAACCTGCCCTGATGCAGCTTTGAGCCATTCCCGTGTGACCTCCCCCTGGATACCAGGGAGGAAAGGTCAGCACCTCCCTCTCCACTTCCCCCTACAGGAAGCTGTAGAGAGCAATGAGGGTGGCCCTCAGCCTCCTTTTCTCCACACTAGACAAGTCCAAAGTCCTCATCTGCCTTTCCTGGGCCGTTCCTTCCAGCTCTGTCACCAGCTTTGTTGCCCTCCTCTGGACTCATTTGAGCACCTGAACGTCCTTCTTAAATTGTGGGGCCCACAACTGCACACAGTGCTCCAGGTGAGGCCGCACCAACGCTGGATGCAGCGGGACAGTCACCTCTTTTGACCGGCTGGTTGTTCTGTGCTTGATGCGCCCCGGGATGCGGTTTGCATCCACCAGCTCCTTCAGTACTCTGGGATGAATCCCCTCAGGCCTCACAGACTTAGAATCCTAGAATCCAACCATAAACCTGACACTGCCAAGTCCAATACTAAACTGTGCCCCTAAATCCCACATCTACTCATCTTTTAAATATCTCCAGGGATAGTGATTCAACCACTGCCCTGGGCAGCCTGTTCCAATGCTTGATAACCCTTTCAGTGAAGAAATTTTTCCTAAAATCCAATCTAAATCTCCCCTAGCACAACTTGAGGCTATTTCCTCTCATTCTATCGCTTGTTACTTGGAAGAAGAGATCCACACCCACCTGGCTACACCCTCCTTTCAGGTAGTTGTAGAGAGTGATAAAGTCTCCCCTCAGCCTCCTTTTCTCCAGGCTAAACAGTTCCTTCAGCTGCTCCTCGTAAGGCTTATTCTCCAGACCCCTCACCAGCTTCATTGCCCTTCTCTGGACATGCTCCAGCACCTGTGTTTCTTTTGTAGCGAGGGGCCCAAAACCGAACGCAGTATTTGAGGTCTCATCTCACCAGTGCCGAGAACAGGGGGAAAACCACTGCCCTAGTCCTGCTGGTCACACTGTTCCTGATACAGGTCTGGATGCTGTTGGCGTTCTTGGTTACCTGGGCACACTGCTGGCTCATATTCCACTTATGGACATTTAGCTGATACAGCTGGTGTCTTATAATTTCAGTGTCCTCAAATGGAAGGTCACTGTTGCCACACTTGAGGTCCTGTGACTCAGAGGACTGGGCAGCCTGAGGTCTATTAGCATTATTAAAAGACTGAGGCAAAAAAAGCATTGCATGCCTGTGCTTTTTCTTCATTGCTTTTAGTCAGGTGACAATCTTTAACAAGGATCGGTCCAATGTTTGTTGGGTTTTTTTAGACTCCTCTAAACACTTTAAAACACTTAAAGTGTTTTTTAGAACACAACACTTTCAAAAGCCCTTCTTGCTATCTGACACAACGCTGGCCAGTTTGAACTCTAATTGAGCTTTGGCTTTTGTGTCTTCTCCCTAGTTGTATGAGCCACAGCTCTGCAGCCTTTCTGTGAAGGGCTGACCTTGCTTCCAGAGATCATACAACTTCTTCCTCTTGAGCTCCACGAGGAGTTCCCCGTTCAGCCACGCTCATCTTCCACCCCACTCGCTTGACTTCTGACACAGCGGAAGGAATAGCTGACATGTCATTGACCTGTGTTGGGGCAGGGTTACAGCTGAGTGACATTTTGAGCTTCCTTCTAGCCTTGTTATCCAATTTCTAGTTTAAGGAAAAAGTGGGGCTAAAATTGTGTGGCTTTTTCATATAGCAGCCAAAATTTTAAATGATGATCAATTAAAAGTAGATTGACTTCTGCTTGTGCTGTTCTGTTCAACAGAAAATGATAAAGATGCTTTCCATACTCCAGTTAATGAAGTTAAAAGTAAAGCAACTGCAAAATTGAGATCCACAAGAAACAAAGCTGGCAAAGGTACGCATGAGCTTTTTCTGGCCACACTACTATTTTTTTTTTAAATAAAATAATTTCATACTAACTTTCTGTGAACATATAGATATAAAACCCATTCAGTCTTCATACTCTGTTGTAGTTTTTTATTTGGAACCAAATGTTATTTGTTAAAAGATTAAAAGTCTGTTTTGTGGAAATTTTTGGGCTATTAGCCTCTCCCAACAACACAGATTTAAAAAAAAAAAAAAA
>VZSF01009146.1:70078-162410 GCA_013398295.1 Chionis minor | reverse complement strand
GGGCCCACAACTGCACACAGTGCTCCAGGTGAGGCCGCACCAACGCTGGATGCAGCGGGACAGTCACCTCTTTTGACCGGCTGGTTGTTCTGTGCTTGATGCGCCCCGGGATGCGGTTTGCATCCACCAGCTCCTTCAGTACTCTGGGATGAATCCCCTCAGGCCTCACAGACTTAGAATCCTAGAATCCAACCATAAACCTGACACTGCCAAGTCCAATACTAAACTGTGCCCCTAAATCCCACATCTACTCATCTTTTAAATATCTCCAGGGATAGTGATTCAACCACTGCCCTGGGCAGCCTGTTCCAATGCTTGATAACCCTTTCAGTGAAGAAATTTTTCCTAAAATCCAATCTAAATCTCCCCTAGCACAACTTGAGGCTATTTCCTCTCATTCTATCGCTTGTTACTTGGAAGAAGAGATCCACACCCACCTGGCTACACCCTCCTTTCAGGTAGTTGTAGAGAGTGATAAAGTCTCCCCTCAGCCTCCTTTTCTCCAGGCTAAACAGTTCCTTCAGCTGCTCCTCGTAAGGCTTATTCTCCAGACCCCTCACCAGCTTCATTGCCCTTCTCTGGACATGCTCCAGCACCTGTGTTTCTTTTGTAGCGAGGGGCCCAAAACCGAACGCAGTATTTGAGGTCTCATCTCACCAGTGCCGAGAACAGGGGGAAAACCACTGCCCTAGTCCTGCTGGTCACACTGTTCCTGATACAGGTCTGGATGCTGTTGGCGTTCTTGGTTACCTGGGCACACTGCTGGCTCATATTCCACTTATGGACATTTAGCTGATACAGCTGGTGTCTTATAATTTCAGTGTCCTCAAATGGAAGGCCACTGTTGCCACACTTGAGGTCCTGTGACTCAGAGGACTGGGCAGCCTGAGGTCTATTAGCATTATTAAAAGACTGAGGCAAAAAAAGCATTGCATGCCTGTGCTTTTTCTTCATTGCTTTTAGTCAGGTGACAATCTTTAACAAGGATCGGTCCAATGTTTGTTGGGTTTTTTTAGACTCCTCTAAACACTTTAAAACACTTAAAGTGTTTTTTAGAACACAACACTTTCAAAAGCCCTTCTTGCTATCTGACACAACGCTGGCCAGTTTGAACTCTAATTGAGCTTTGGCTTTTGTGTCTTCTCCCTAGTTGTATGAGCCACAGCTCTGCAGCCTTTCTGTGAAGGGCTGACCTTGCTTCCAGAGATCATACAACTTCTTCCTCTTGAGCTCCACGAGGAGTTCCCCGTTCAGCCACGCTCATCTTCCACCCCACTCGCTTGACTTCTGACACAGCGGAAGGAATAGCTGACATGTCATTGACCTGTGTTGGGGCAGGGTTACAGCTGAGTGACATTTTGAGCTTCCTTCTAGCCTTGTTATCCAATTTCTAGTTTAAGGAAAAAGTGGGGCTAAAATTGTGTGGCTTTTTCATATAGCAGCCAAAATTTTAAATGATGATCAATTAAAAGTAGATTGACTTCTGCTTGTGCTGTTCTGTTCAACAGAAAATGATAAAGATGCTTTCCATACTCCAGTTAATGAAGTTAAAAGTAAAGCAACTGCAAAATTGAGATCCACAAGAAACAAAGCTGGCAAAGGTACGCATGAGCTTTTTCTGGCCACACTACTATTTTTTTTTTAAATAAAATTTCATACTAACTTTCTGTGAACATATAGATATAAAACCCATTCAGTCTTCATACTCTGTTGTAGTTTTTTATTTGGAACCAAATGTTATTTGTTAAAAGATTAAAAGTCTGTTTTGTGGAAATTTTTGGGCTATTAGCCTCTCCCAACAACACAGATTTAAAAAAAAAAAAAAAAAGTCCTGACTACAGGATTTCTGTTTGGCCACAGTCATTTACAGTAACGTATGGATGTTTATGGGAGAAGTGGTTACGTGGTGGGTGTGTTGTTGTTGGTTTCATTTTGTTACCACATTCTATGGGTGGTGGCTGCATATTTACACATTTCAATGCAATATCAAACACTGAAGAAACAAAACTAGTTTAAGAAAAGAAATGGCATCGTGATCTGAAAAGAGACTTTTGCTTATGCTTAGGACCACGGAAGGCAGCAGCAGAAGCGAGGTCTGTAAGCAGAAGAAATACTGGCACAGCTGTAAAATGCGGTAGTGAAAGGTAAATTCTTTTCTCTCCATTATCAAAACCATGATGTCCATTCTAGCAAGGAAATTTAATTCAAATATTTTTCCTTCCCAAAACGTGCATCTCTAGTATCTTTTATTGCTAATACACAGATAAACATTTAAGAAAAAAAATCTCTTTGAACAGTTGCTTTTGAAATAATAGCAGGTTTGACAGCTTCACTTTTGTTAGCATTGCCTAAGAGCCTGCAATTTTTTTTAACATACCTTTTGTGTGTAGAGTTAATATACATTCTAGCTGACAGGTTAGATTTTTAATTGGCTTAAATTATTACTGTTCTTCCAGTCACTTTTTCTGCTTTTTTAATAACTGTTCTGTGGAGGAATCAAATTTTTTTGGTTTTATTCTTTTTTTCCCTTTCACATTTTTGTTGCTTGTTTTTCAACATATAGTTGATAAGCTTCTAGAAATGACTGGTAAGTGAATATACACAATGCATTCCTTCCCTTATGATCTTGTAGGACATAACCATTACAAAGACATTATCTTTGTCATTTTTAGCTGTACTCACTCTTTCTCAAACAAGTAATCCTTGGACTTTAAGGTGACCAGGGCCAGTCATTCCTGTTTGCCTATTAGGTGTGTTTGCTTTGACACCACCTAATCTTTTGGGGGGGTTTGCTTATTTTGCAGCTGCTAACACTTACCGATATTGCTATATTGCTTGGAAAACATTAATATATTCTTTTCAAAAAGTAAGAAGTTTATAATTAGGAAGAAGTACTTTTGCTCTTTAAAACCACATTTCAAGTTTATTAATATAAAAACTTCAGTTTGTTTAGTCTTTTTGGCCTTACTTTAAAATATTTTACATTTCAGTGGTGGTGATGAAATTCCAGAATCAGTCCCAATGTCAAGTTCAAGGCCTTCCAGACGAGCAAAAACAGCAGCACTTACAAGAATGAATCTTTCAGGACTTTTGAACAGGGAAGCAGATGAATGAAACCAAAAGCAGAGAAAGTGTCCTTTGCTAATGCTGGTAGTTAACATCGGACTTGAAAAGATAAGATTTTCTTTGTTGTTAGTCATGTTTAACTCTTTATATTATGATCGTTTATAATTCTAGATTTTTCTAGGAACGTTTTTTTAAATAGATGCTTTTGAGGATTTTCCCAATATGAAGTCCATCATTCATGTAATAAACCATTCATGTAATTAAAATATTACCTGAACAAAACTTGGGAGTTTTATTTTTTATTTTTTTACTTTATAGAGAAGAATGCTTTTTATCTGCAAATCAAAACTGCTGTTGGTGGTAGGTACTTAATAGTTAAAGCTGTTTTGTTATTTAACATTATTTGGAGAGAATGTCTGACCTGGAGTGGTTGCTTGTGATGACAGGAATTTTGAATGTACCTACCTTTAATGCACCTACTTTCTTCATTTATTAGCCCGTGCATCTGCTGACCAGGTTTTATTGTTCATGTTAACATAAAACAGAATTCACAATTAAGACTAATTCTGCTTCCTGCAGGTATGTGTCCACTTTATTTTAAATAATGTCAAGATGGTAAAACTGAGTTACTGATTTTACAGACCTAAGCCTGGAAGTCTGCTACTGATCTTGACGTTGTTATATAAAATCAGTAATGTGCTTTTAGAAAAGCATAAAAATATTTGTGGTACAAAAGAAGATCCAATAAGGAAAGGAATACAGAAAGGGCAAAAAAGGAAATACTTTATAAGGTTTGTGTGTCCTGTCTTTTTAAAGTGGCATACAATTGTAATTTCTTTATAGCTTTGAAGTTCACAACCCTTCTTCTAACACCATACCTAGGAATAGTCACAAATTTTACAGAAACAAAAGATTAACTTTAAACTGCATGTAGTAGTCACTGGTGGCTGAGCAGATTCACTCTGGAAATGTTAGGTTTGTGGTTTGGAAACGCTGTCAATCATAGAATCGTCTACGTTGGAAGGGATTTTTAAGACGGAGTCCAAAAATGTCTGTCCAAATCCTCTCTGTCTTTGTTACAATACAGGTGATTTCCAAGGCAGTCGGAGAAACCTCATGTCGATTGCTTGTCATGCGCGTCTCAACTACTGATGCTGAACGTAGCTTTCTAAGGAACCTGCATTTAAATTAGGTAAACATACTGTAAACGATCTCTGGTAATTCTCAGAAATGGCTCAGGGCCACAAGGGAAAAGTTGCCTTCCCAAAGTGTAATGCCCAAACTACCGTGCAGTTTTCAAGCTTGCATATAGAAAACAGACAGGATTGTGTTGCTTTTCCTCCCTTTCAGTTTTTGTTGGAAACTTGTCAAACCACAAAATGCCATGACACGACACACTTTTCTGCTGGTATTTGCTATTCAGAAGCTTATGTAACTGTGGTGAATTATTTTTATTCGTCATTTTAAATAGAATTTTGAAGTCCTGAGCTCCCTCTCTTGATAATGCTTTTCTTCAAATCCCCAACTTGTGTCCTAGCATGAGTTTGAGTCCATGCAACCGCCTGAGGTCAGAGACATTGTCTGTCCCCTTGAATGCTGCCTGAACATGGTTCAAAAAGGGGTGAAGCGTGTATTTGTTTTTCTCAGTTGATTGTTGTCCTAGTTTGAGGTAAAACAGGACCAATTTTGTTCAGTAACTCTGCTTTCTAACTAGGCCTCTTCTTACTGCTGAAATTAACAGCATATTGTGCAGAAAACTGCTCTTTCTCAGAGTGATAAGACCCATGTTTATAGCTGATGCCAAGGCACGGTATGCAGAGAGGCCCTTGCTTAGACTTACTGCGATAACGACCAAGGCCAGACACCTTGTTATTTGCCCTGTGGGAGGGCTGGAAGCAGAGAGGCGCAGAGGGGTCCCGTCTGTGGGGAGGAGCAGACAGCACAGGTGACCCAAAACTGACCAAACAGTGTATTCCATCCCATCTGCATCATGCTCAGTATAAAAGCTGAGGGATCAAAGGCTCAGCATTCCGTTGTTCCGTTCCGTTGTTCTGTGGTTCCGTTGTTTCAGTTGTTCCGGTTTTATCCGTTTCCTGTTTTACGGCTTCACCTTCTTCTCCGACTTGCTTGGGCTTTTGCTCTTGCTGGGACTCTTGCTTTCCTTCTTCAATGGCCGGCGTCCGAGGAGGACTCCATCGGTTCGTCTGCCTTTGATCCCAACCCGTGTGTTCCTGGATCCAGTTCCCTTCCGTCGCTGAGTCCGGTCTGGGACTTCCCTGCCTGCTGGTGACGTAATTGTCATCCTGGGAGCTTGATACGGTTTTGTATATATTTCATTATTTTCTTTTGTTATTTTATTCTTTATATTTCATTAAAGTAGTTTAGTTCTTACTAAACTAGTCTCTCTTCTTCTCTCTCTCCGGCTTGGCAGGAGAGAGGGAACATCTGTCGCTCAGCTTGCTTGGGCCGATCCGGCCCAAACCCTCGACAATTGTCAATCAGTGTCCCTTGTGCTTTAAAGTTTAGTTATTTTTTTCATTATTATTTCAGTTAAGAATTCTCTCTCACCCTCACTCTTGTGAGTGGTTTGCTCTTCTGCCACTAACACACTTTGAACAACCGCTGCTAGTCCACTCTTGGGTTTGGTTAAAATGAGTATCTCGGAAAAGCAGGAGCAATAAAAATTTATAAAAGCTTCTCTGCCTTTCTGAATAAATTGCAGACCTTCAGTTTTGCCTCCTTGCTGTTCTGTTGTGCCTTGCCACACATGCAGGTTCTGTCTCTGGCATCTCTTCAGGAATGTTGTACTGAAAAGATCAGGTTTCCCCGGAGTCGCCTCTCGATCAGTGGATGTCGCTGCTGTGGATGTGGCTTGGCTGATGTGTATTAATAGAAGACAGACACGGAGAACCTGGCGCTGAGTTCAGTGGAGGCCCCCAGGCTGGTCAGGGGCCGGTCTGGAGCGCCTGCCCTGCGGGGGGAGGCTGAGGGAGCCGGGTGTGTTCAGCCTGTGGGTGCTGGGAGGACCCCCAGTTACCCACACAGAGTGTTTTGAGGAGATGGAACCAGGCTCTTGGTTGCACATGCTGGGAGGACAGAAAATGGGTGTAAGCTGAAGCTCGGACTAGACTATATGGAGAAACAGGCAGTGGAAGAGGTTGAGAGCAGCTGTAACAGGCTGCCAGAGAGGCCGTGCGGGCTCTGTCCTAGGAGGTTTTTAAGACCTGACCAGGTAAAGTCCTGAGCAACCTGCTCTGATGTTACAGCCAGCCTGCCTTTGAGCAGGGCGTAGCCCTATGGACCTCCCGAGGTCCATCTATGCCTGAATCACCTGTCATCCTCTTTCAGGCTAGAAGCTTGACCAGCAACTGGCATGTGATTCCCAGCCCCTTTAGGCTTTTCCCTTGCCCTGCTCACTGTTGAGGGAAGGGTTTTCTATGCTTATGCAACAGAAAATTTGGTATGCTCTTACAAAATTACCTCATCTTTTGAGGGGGGATGGTTGCCTGATTGCAGGTTAGGATGATCAGATGTTTGCTGTGTTTTTCCAAGCTGATTATTAGCGATAATCAAAGTTTAAATATATGCAGCTGACTTTCTCAAAAGTCGCATACGGTAGCAAGAGAGTACATCCAAACATGGTAGGGAGCCAAGTCTAGCAGTATCTTACTACCAGCAATGAAAAATCTTGACTTAGTGTGCATTATTCTGTCTAGCTAATACAATGGTGTTGCTTTTTATTGACTTTAATTCTGTGGGTTGAAAGTACCTGACTTCCTGGCTCCTTAATCGAGGAATGAAATTTTAATCCCTATAATACTCTAATTGACTTAAAATCAGCCTTTTTGTTGTTCTGAACTAATTACTGTGCATCTTCTCTCCTTTTCTTCCTTAAACACAACAGGATGTCCAGAGTGCATGAGCCAAACTAGACCTAGACTGGATTCCATATTTAATAATGATGAAAGAGTAGTGGTCACTTATTGTCAAAATGATCTGATGTTTATTCCTACACTAGTTTTTGTTTCTTAAAACCGGTTTTGTGATTGTTTTTGTTTGCTTGCCTAATCAGTCTCTTCAGACTACAAATGAAAAGATTTTTCTCTTGTTAAGAGTCTCCTCCGGCTGGTCGCCCTCTCAAGATGAAGGGTGAGTGCTGCACCAAAATGTTTCTTTTTCTAGTTTTGTTGTGTATTATGTGACTCAGGGAAGTGGTTAGTGAGGTTGGGTTATGCCTGTATCTGACTCCCATCTGAAAACTTCTGAACTCGTCAGCCAACTGAAACTCAATGATGTGACGCAAAGAAAGGAGTCAATTGTTGAAAGGTAATGAAAAGAGGCAGCTGCTTGGAGGTGGGACGTGTCTGTAACAGAATAGTTCTGGTATTTACTCCATCTTTGAGAAAATTCACGTGGCATCTCCTCCTTCAGGCACGTGAACAAGATACCAGCTACATTAGTTGCACTGTTCGTAAGGCTGTTTTTATGCCCCTTTTTTGGACAGCCCTGACTCCTTACTGTTCCTTGTGCTTTGGTGGGGCTCCAGGGAAGTAAACTTCAGTCCCTCTTCCCCAGGAAGGTTAATTATCTTTTTGGCTTTTTTGCCCCATAAAATCCAAATGCATTAAATAGTTGAAATACACGAAGACCCTCTGGACAGTGTGGTGTGATGGTCAATGTTCATCTTTAATCGTGTTCTGTCCTGTCTGACACTTCAGTGACTCAAAATCCTTGTGGGATCTTGTGACACTTAGTGCAATTCACAAAAACCTTTTATTTCAGTTACTGGTTTGCATCTGCAAACTTGCATCGTTTGCAGTTGCATCTTCATTTTGTTAAGTAAGATGATAATTTTAAGTCAATCCTTAAAACTTTTGTTTTATAAAATACAGTGTAGCCTAAGGAAATTTCCTTCTGGAAAATCAGCTCTTGGTAAATAAAGGACAGACACCTTCATAAGAAGCTGAATTAAGAAACCTCTACCCTAGTTATTGAATGTATGACTCCAGAAAAGAGAAACAGATCATATGGTTTTATTCTACCACTTTTGTTATAGCTCTATTAATAGTAAAGTTTTGATGAACGAAGTACATGAACCTTGCTAAAGCTGATCTAAGCATGGAATGTCTACAATGTAGTCAGCTACAACCATTTACTATTACTTTGAGTAGAGTTTAAAATTTTGATGTTTACATTAAATTTCCAAAGTACACGGAAAAAAATGAAATAGGAAGAGCATTTACATCCATTTTAATTGGTGGCAGGCATAAATTCATAAAAACAAAAGGGGAAGAAAGACCATTTAGCAGAAACCTCAAAAAGTGCAGATACAGATTCGTCGAATGAAAATCTTTCAAGAGATTCTCCTGCAGCCTTGGCCTTTCTCTTAGACATTACAGTCATTGAACACTGTCACACAAAAGTTCTCAAGATAAATGAAGATGAAAGCCTACTGCAGAAACAAACGGGTTGTTCGATACTTTTCGATCCATTTGTGAAGGAGATCTCCTCAGATTATTTACCTTTTTACTGCTTTGCTTCGAGGTAGTCGGTCTCCACCTGTTACAGATTTGTTTGAATTGTTATTACCATAAATCTTTACATGGTGACTTATGCCACAAATTACATAGTATATTAACTTTCGTGCACAAAAATAAAATCGGGAAATAATAATTAAACTTAAAGAACATAGAAAAATCACAATACTGTTAAAGGGGAACATCTGATTCCGGTATAAATCTGTACTGCAAGAATTTCATGATGGTCAGATGTGAAACTTTATATTTAAAAAAAGAAAAAGTACATCAAAATGAATAATGCTAGTAGTAATATAAAGCCAAATCACACAAGATCATTTCAAGATCAATGTAATAAATGCTTATTATTCAGCAGAAAAAAATAATCAGGAACAATGTACAAAATAATAGTGCAAGAACAGCTGCAATCTATTTGTTCTCATCAGTTTTGAGATTTTGGTTAAAAACTTTACAGCTGGCGAGAGATGCTGCTGAAAAACTCAGATTCCACTCAGTGGGCTGATTAAGGCACATCTTTATGGACTTCAAATGTTCATTTTCTGTGTTCATGTCTATTGAATTCTGCGGCTCCGAGACTTTCACTTGTAGCGTGCTGTGAGAAAAGAAGTCGGGGTGGGAGAGGGAAAAAAATGAGAAAAAGTTTAGTATGCTTTCCTCCTCCCCTGCGAGCAAGCAAACTGATAAGAGGCAAGATGAGGTGGTGGCAGATTGCGTATACGGTTGGGTGTTGGGTTTTTTTGTTGTTTTACTGCACTATGTTCCGGAAACACTGAGACCAGAACCTGCCTGTGCTGCGCTCTCCCAAGATGTAAAAGTAGACCGGGCTTGTCTGTCTATGCTGAAAGAGCCGAGGTCCTGTTAATTTGCAAGGACCGTTCCAGGCCTGTCTCCTGCTGGAGCTATGGCTTTGCCCAGGAAGAGGTGTGTGCTGCAGGCTGGCCCTTCCTAGCTCCTGTCCAGCTGACTGCTGTACAAACACACGGCTGGAACTGGGCAGGAATTTGAGGTTGGGTTTTTTGCTGACAATGTTAATTTAGTACAGCCATGGAAGGACTAACATATAGACAGGGTTTGTTTTGTTTCAAATCTGGGAAAATCAGTAATACAAGAAAGGAAAGAAAACCAGCCCTTCGTGGGGATCACTAAGCAGACTATGGATTGCATCATACTCTCATTGTTGCCATACCCAATCCTAGAATAGTTTGGGCTGGAAGGGACCTCTAAAGGTCCTCTAGTCCAGCCCCCCTGCAGTGAGCAGGGACATCTTCAACTAGATCAGGGTGCTCAGAGCCCCGTCCAACCTGACCTTCCATGTTTCCAGAGATGGGGCATCTACCACCTCTCTGGGCAACCTGTGCCACTGTTTCACCACCCTCAGCATAAAAAAATTCTTCCTTAACATATAAAACACTGTGCACACTCAGAAGACAAGAAGGTAGCTTGGAAATTCTCATTTCAAACCTCTCCATCCCTGCTAATTTCTTCTTTTTTTTAACTGCATACCTCCTCCAGTGATCTGTGTCCTATGTGCAACATACTGTTTCTCACCATCCTATTCAACGATTTTAAGAACTACAAGAGTGATACAAGGCTGGAAATATTCCTAATCACTGAGATTAAAAAAAAAAAAAGTTCTACATGTTGTGATTAAGGGTAGGGGGTAATGATCATGCCATAAACTACCTGCACGCAGTTTCTTCTATCAAAGGGATGCTGAGGTATCAATAATATCTCTTGATGGTTTTACTTGCTGCATTTCAGGAAACCAGGTCCACCACAGGACTTGGGTGCACGTTATCAAGGATCAAATCGGCTGCAGTACAGCGTTCACGTGGGTGAACAGCCTCCTGAGGACAATAGCCTAAACCGTACTGAAATACTGTTGTTACTGAAATACTATCGACTGACTCTGAGTAAATGTCATTTCCTATGTCATGGCAAGAAGGAAAGACTGTTTGTGTAACAGCTTAAGTTGACAATTGATTGTTATTTTTCACAGAGCACCTGAAACACAATTTTCATTCCTTTACATTTTTATGCCAGCTCTCTAGGAGGCTGTGTGCCTTTCTGACATGGTAGTGAAACGGGCACCTCTCACTTACTGACCCTAGTTCCTAACCCACCGAAACTGGGGTACTGCTCCCATCACCTCCATTTCTTTGCGTCCTTATTCTTCTGCCTTTATCTTTTGTATTGTTTTTGCCTTGCACCCTTTTCCTTCATTTTTTTCTGGTTTGCATGCACTCTCCTTGCTGATCTTTTCCTTCTCACAGGAAACACAGAGTGCAAGAGCAGGTGACAGAGAAGACTTTAGTCAGCAAGGTTACTTTCTTGAATTTACAACCTCTTCAGACCTGAACCTTTGCCCTCACTTGCTGTGAGGAAAGTCAAAGCCTTTTCTTAAGGCCATGGGATGAAGCGTACACATGAGATGGTGCTAGGGCTGACTTCTCAAGTCGTGCAGTGTTCCTCACTCCTATTGCTTACTTGCTTTCCAGGCGTGGCCAGGTAGCAAAATTTAAAAGTCTTAGCAAAGAAGAGAAATAATGAACAGCTAAATGAAGAGATGGGGCTGGAATGTTGTTTTGGTTTAGGGTTTGTTGTTTGGGCTTTGTTGTTGTTATCTGAAAGGAATAGAAGTGCATTGGGAGTTAAGAAAAAGCACCTGCAAAGTGCTTTAAAGAATGGTATTTCTACTAAAGCAGTAGATACATAAACCTTGTTTAATGCTGGGCAAATGCCAGATAGAAAAGGCTAAAGGTTCAGGCTTCTCAAGTGATTTGGCATGTTACTTCTGTAACAGGAATAGAGAAATGTTAATATTTCTTTCAGTTCCCCAGTATGAGCAACAACATAAAAAAGTTCAAATATTTTAGGAAATTTTACGCTGATAAAAATTAATTGGAAAATAATATAGTTAGAGGTCTGCATAAATTTATTTGTTAACCAAGAACAACCTAGTTTTTCATCTTGCTTTTCATTCTTTTACCTGCAGTGATTTATTCTCTAGCTGTTAATGGAACAAGGTACGAAACTTCTGTATTTAAATAGTATTTTTAAAGCAGAGAATGTAATTGAGGTGTAAAATTAAATAGAAGTAGTTGCTTTCTCCAGTCAGATCCATCAATAGATTCTAGTCTGGATTTTATTCCGCTCTGCTTACAAAGGCATGCTGTGCATTAAGCATTCCTAGCAAAAGGAAGAGATGTTTAAGCAACCACCCTCCTGTCAGGAAGAACTGCACTTTACAGCCTGACGTTACCAGAAGCCACGAAGCCTGTTGTGGCAGAGTTTGGGATTAGGCTGTAGAGTATCCCGACTCTACATTCTCCTGGAGTCTTCCACTACCAACGCCTGCACCAGTGAGAGGATGGAGGTCCCTTTAACTTCCCAGACAACAGACATTTACTGATCTTCTATAATGGTCTCTAAAAAGGTTAAAACTTCCATTTCTGAAGCCATCTGTTTACTATTCCAGCAATTATCATCTGTTTTGGTTTTATTCACTTGGGATTGATACAGTTAATCAGCTTCTGCGCATGTGATTTGTGGAAGCCAGCTCTAGGTGCTTCTGTAACATGGAATATTCAATAGTTCTGCTAGTGAACTAGTGAATTTGAAGACAGGCCAACAGTGCTAAAAGCCCAGTGAAAAAGAATAAAATAGTCTTTTTAAAAAATTCTTTGTATCATAAACTAGTGCTATTTCTTCAAAATTCAAATGCTTTTCTTCATCTTTAATTACATTACCCTTCCCTGTCCTTGTCCTCTAACTGCTCTTGAAGTGCTGGCAATGTATTTACTGCTTAATTTAAAAGATTTCTTATTTCAGAGTGTACAATAACTGATCCTGATAATTCTTGGCTCTTCTTAGAAAGTAAAAATGATAGCGACTTAAAAAATGGTATCTCAGGGCACTAAGTTGTGTGTCCATGCCCTGGATCACTGCTCAGCTACGAGGAGCACATTCGCTCTTACAAAGGTTTCTGACTGCGCTCTGGGAGCGTGTCTGGGAACTAGTGGAGAGGCAGGAGGGGCTGGGTACCACCTAGCGGCTGCGGACACTGGTTTGCTGAGGATTCCTTCACCTGCCCTTGGCACTCTCGGGATGCTGCTGCACACAAAACCCATGGGTTTAGGAAGCGGCCAGTGCTGACTCCAGGATTTTTTTTCATGTGTTGCAACTCTCAATTCCTAGATCGCCACTACTGCCACTTCTCTGAATTTACTCTCTGTCGGCGGTGTTGGAAAAAGAGGCAGTTGCCTATGTTATTCTAACAAATAGTAGCAGCCAAATCAGAGTAATGCCGATGGATGCTGAAGTCCTATCTCGCCTCCCCTGGCTAAGCAGACAACCCCACATGTGGTTAAGTCTCCAGGCCTGCTAGGACCTAAAAGGATTCTCTCTTCACAAAAATTTCCTCCTGTCATTAAAGCAAAAGGAATCAAATAGTCTTTGAATTCAACCTTCTACTAAAGCAAGCAATAAGGGCCCTTCCCATGCTTCCAAGAGCTAAAGAAAACTCTGCTCTTTTCCACACTGCCAGTTAAAACTGCTTGAATACGAGTATTGCTTTGTGAAATACTGAGTTTCTTTCTTTAGTTTTTCCCAACTCATGGTTATGATAACATACTGATTTTTAATAGGAGGATGCGAGAGCAATAGAGTATAAGTTGATAGGCTGCCAAGCACAAAAAGAAAATAATACGCTTTGAGCTTATTTTCTGCACGGTTTAGAACTGCATTCTTCAGAAAAAACCAGGAATTTGACACCTGTTGTATGAAAATGACAAAGTTAAAAAAAATCTGGCTAGCTCAAATCCATATATTTGCTGAGTTAATCTGCATCTACGACATGTGAAAGCCATGCAGAAAAGCAGGAATGGGGATAAATGGCTCCTCAGGATCTTCTACCAAAGACATTATCATCAGATGTTGTGTGTTTGTGTGCCGTATATTTACTATGAAACTATCACTGTAGGGTTACGTTTCTCTTAATCTTTTGCAACACTTACTTCATTGATAAACACATCTTCCCAACTAGCTGAGAACTAGGTCAAACTGCTTTTTACCCTCACGTCTGACAAAAATTCTGCAAACTGCACTGGTTAAACACCACCAGCAGCGACGTGCAAATGGATAGCTTAGAAAGCGTAAGAGCGTTTGTGATATATAGTCCTGATTTGAGGCTTTTACAGAAAAGTTTCAAAACTGCTGAGTAGAAATAGTAAGTAAACTTTAGCAGCATTAAAAAATTTTCTCTGTACAAAACACTCAAACATTTCCCAGAAAAGGAAATAGTGGAACATACTAGGTTAAAAGCTACACTGACTATAGTAGCCTCAGCATGCTTTCCAACAGAGTGATTTGATAATGCAACATACATTGAAATTAAAGTAAACCAAGCACGCAGTCAGATTTATTGCGTCTAAAATTTAAACTCATCTTTCCACAATGCCAAAATGCAACAACAAAGAAATCTACAAAGAAATGTCTCATTTCTATTTATCACACGGATTCTCTTTGTAATAAGAAATAATAATTTTCAGCTGAGTGGGTGGAATCCTATTTGGGAATCTGAGAGAGAAAAAGAAATGCCCTGGAAATAGATGGCGTACTCAACTAGATCAAAGCAAGCTGGGGAGATAAGAAATATCCAGGGAATGTTTTAAAAATTAGATACAAGAGCTGGGTTTAACACAGCTGGAGCACTAAGACAAATAAAACAGTAGGCAAGATAGGAGGTGAATTGAATGGAGACAGAGAAACAGGGTGAGAAGTTGGAACCAGCCACAGTCCCAGACTGGAATTCTGGAAAAATGTCTTTTGCACTTTGCACTTTAATTTGTAATAGTTTTTTGACATTATAAATGCAATCATATTATGGAGGGAGATCATCTCAGAAATACGATGAGACAATCCCTGGGTGGTTTATAAGCCACCAGACTTCTGAATTAAGGAAGGTCAAACAATAATTTGCAAGTAAGTCATTTCCTTTTCTGAAATTTCTACTACTTAAATATAATTTAGAACCAGCTGTGAGTAGTAAACTGATAAATACGGAATGTCTCAGGAACAAATATGATATACAAAAGAAGAGTTTCTTCAAACACACATTTCTAGAATTTTAAACTAGAAAGACAGGTAAGAAACACCACCATGATTTTAAGAATGGACCTTAAGTATAGCTCTTAAATTTGTATTTGTATTGTAAATTGTTTTCTTATATTTTAAAAATAAATTATTGTTACTGAATGTTTTAAAATTTATGCTAAGTGCCCCAATAAGAACATTAAAACCTAGCTTTAAGTCCTCATTTTTTTCTGAAATTTGTCCCCCACTCGAAATGGAAAACATGACATAGATAAAAAAGCCCCATCTAAGTGAGAATACTACTTTTTTTTTTTTTATTAAGAAAAATATCATGTGGTATTTTTACGGCTTTTAGACAAGATGTTTTCAGCTAGGCTTCCATTTCATATAAAGGAAACTAATTCATCATTTGAAGCAAATAATAAAAATTTCAATCGTTTGAAGCCTGTGTCAGTAAAATATCAAGTATAATCTCTGCATATTTGTGAAATTCGCACCTTAGCTAATAGGAACCTGTGACAAGATACATGTGAAAATACTGATTTCCCTAAGCATCTTAATTTTTATGTTTGCATGTATTTTAATATGAAATGTGAAAATCTTGCTATTCTAATTCCTAGCAGGACCACAATTTAGAAATAATCTACCCTGAGCTGTAAATTGAAAAGAATAACACCTACGTAAGACCTGCTTGGAAAAACATGAAGAATGTAGTCACATTACAAAGTGACCAGAGCTGGTGGCCCAAAAGCATGGCTGTTCATATATCCTGAATTTGGAAAAGAAATGTATCTTTATACTGTAGGGAAAAAAACCCCTAAGTTACCTGGTCCTCAATAAGAAAAAGTGGATTACAAAGTAGGCATGGCTATTTAGAAAAGATTTTCCATACCTGGATTTGAAGAAATCTACAACAAAGGCTGACTGACATCTTGCTCATATGATAGTATAAATCTCCTGTCAGGTGTAAGAGACTGTATGCACCAGCAGAAGTACACAATAATGACAAATATGCAGTAAAAAACACCCCAAAAAGAGAATGAAAGGGGGCTGTGCTCATTCTGCAGTGCTCTGAGAGCATGCTTTGGCACTCACAGACACACAGCTGGGAAAAAAGAAAGCTGATGTGTGACCAATTACAGTTTGGAGCTCAAGGAGAGCAAAGCATGAAGAGAGGATGCAGAGAAGAGAATGTGGAACAAGCAGAGTGTAATGGGCTGAATGGTCTGAACAGTGACTCAGACGTGGGCCTGAGTAAAATAAATGAATAAAAGCAACGGCATGAAATAAACGGCAGATCAGCAGGGACCATGGTGAAGCACCAAGGCAGGTTAGGCAGTTTTTTAACAAAGGCGTAGGTGGCTATAGTGGGTCACACATGAAGCACAAGCCAACGCTTTATTGTTATAAAAATACAAGTAATTATATAATGAAACCTACAAAGGAGTGGATAGCTAACACTGGAAGACATAGCCGGTGACAATGGTGTAATTTTCATTACGGGAGCTAAACCGTTTCGAGAAGTGGTCAGACGTCCCGTTTGGGCTCATCAGCCTCCCTGGAAAAGTGTGCACGCTTTCTACGCTTCTGTGAGAGAGGGAAGAAAGGTAGAAAGCTGCAAGGAAAACACAGGTAGTCCTTTATATTACACATGGGTAATATAAAAAATAATGTCAAAAATCACATGCTGAGAAAAAAAATAATAAAGTGAGTGTTTTGATGAGAAAACAAGTCAGTCAGCTGAAAGCTGGCAATCCAATAAGGAGGAAGAAGAAATAACAGATGAAGGAGATATGAAAACGGGTAATTCAAGATGAAACCTTACACACTGAAAGGAGAAGATGGGGAAATGTGTCTCAAGAACAGCATTATTTTATCAAGGTACACTGCAACCAATCAAAATATAATTTTGAGTCCTCCTAACCTGGTTAGGAACCTGATAGAAATGTATGGAGTACATTTTAATTATTGCTCAGTTACAGTAACTTCAGTATTTTATTTAACTAGCAGTGAAATAATTTCTATTTTCTAGCTTTTTAATAAGGCAGTATTGAAAAAAATCATTGCAAACAACTAAGCAATGAAAAATGCCAATTAACTTCTAAATTAGGACCCTAAATTCTAAAACCCAAATAAATCTAGGTTTTATTTGCAGTGTTTCAAAGGAGTGATTTTCTCTTAAAACGGTACATTAGAAATGTTCTCAGTTCATAGGTAGCACGTATCCCTATACAAATATATATAGGTACAGATCTATAAATCATACATTTCTATATTCCTGTATTTGTTAAAAAACATAACGTTGGTTTCCAAACATTTTATTCTGATTTATTTTAAAATATCTAATAATATTTTAAAAAAACTAAGAAGTAAACTTTGTTAATGAGGACTCCATAAACTTTGCTAGATTACACACCCAAGAACACCATCACATTTCATATTATATTGAGACCACAAAGCGCGACGCTACCTCAGTTACCACAAAGGGCAAAATGGTCACACTGTGATGTTGTAGTGGTGTGTGCACGTGAATGCAAAATGCTGCTCTTAAAATCTTGGGCTTCCCATATAAAACAATTTCAATTCGGATACATCCTTCTAGTTGTTGATCATTGTCAAAATACCTGGCTTAATTAGAACCTGAAGGCTGTCAGCAGCTTTCAGAAAGACTCGGTATGCCTGGGAACACTCAAGACTGAAGGCCATTTTAAAGGGCAGAGAGTCTGTCATGTTGACCGTAGGAAACACCAGAAAAAAAAGCCTTGTGGTAAGAAAATGCTGTCCTTAGAATATGGCCAAAACCTTATTTGTATTAAGTTAATATCCAGTTACCAAATGAATACAAAGAAGGAACATAAAAAATGAAATCTAATTTCTAGCAGCTAACAAATGTTTACCTACATTTGAAACAAAATTTTGGGTAAGTTTGTAAGATTTAGCACCACTTTGTAAAGCCCTGCAAACAAATGTTTAGACTTTCTCCTGAAATACTTTAAAATAATGAAAACATTTCAATTAGTCTCAAATCTTGTTTAAACAATATCTTTAAAGCACAACTATGTAATTATAGCAAAATGAAAGGACACTGCTAGCAAAAGGATGAACAGTGAATAAATGCGGCATTATATTTGGCTTGACAATCTGAAGGAGGTGTCGAATCATCGAAAGACAGACTATACCTGTCTTTTGATTGAGTGAAAGAGGAACTGGGGAAGTAAAATCCATCCAAGAATACAGGCAAACAACAGCCCAGTCATCTCACACCATTTTAAATCTCAGCCTCGATTCTGGACCCAGAATCTGCACTTTTTGACTGTAACTAACTGGGAATTCTAGTGTAAGACACTTTACAAAAATTTGGTGAAAAAAATCCCCGGCACTAGCTTTAGCAGGTAAAACAATAGAGGAATGCAAACTAAGGCACGGTACTCATGGCTCTATGAATTAAAGCATCTTTCTTGAGCAAGTATATTTTCCCAGAGCTCAATGCCAAAATGTGGAATTGTCTTAGTATAATTAACCTGCTGGTTAGACTACATGAACACTTTATTCACAAGTTACATCATCACAGACTGTGTTGATTGACCTCTAGCCTTTCTATCTAACATCAGCCAAAGCTCTGCTTTAAGGCAGTAAACTCTCAACAGAAACAAGGATTTGAAAAAGGCTATGTACTTGTCATATTTTCAAAAGTGCTCAACAGGCCTGGGAAAATGACTCTTTTCTCTTCTAGAGAAAGGCTTAAGCAGGAAGACAGAAGCCTGCCTGCATTCATATAGTATTATCAGTTCCCTAAAGAAAGCTGAAAAATTTAACCATTTCCTCAGGACTGAGAACAAACAGGAAAGCACGAGTATGAATTTCTCAGTTTTTGAGGAAATCAAATTTCAAAGATATAACAAAACAATACAGAATAAAATGATGAAAAAACCCACCCCACTTACATATAAAACTGGGTATACAAATCCTGCACAACTGCTTAATGATCATGGCAGTAAACTACAGAAATTTCCTTGCAGGTAAAGGAAATGAAAAGACTTGAGCTCTTCGAAAGAAGTCTACTATTCAAATAAATTGAAGTAAAATTCCATAGCTCAGAGCCCTCAAAAGAACATGAGGAACAGCATACCCCAAGGCAATACATAAATGACTACAGTTTAAACCAAAACAGCACCCAAAATTTATACACCTCGCACTAGCTCACATGATGGGAGAGAAAGACAAGGGAAGGACAGACTAACATAACTGCATTTGGCAAGTGGAATTCCACAGTGTAAACCAAGATGGGGTTTTGGACTGAGGTATTAGAGCTGCTGTTGTTGCATTAAGGGCAATGAGGCAGAGACCATTAAGTTCATTAAATAAGTCAGGATTTATTATACATGTATAGTCAACTATATATCAGGTTTACCTTTCTGCTCTTCTGCATTACAAATGGCCCACTTACTGAGAACAGTCATTCATTTCAATATTGTTTCTACATTTTCTATTAATTGTCTTACTTTGTTTTATGGTTGTCTGTGAAAAAGTAACTTCTGGTCTGGCAATTACAGTTATGAAAATTTCTATCTGCTTACTCTGCATCACAAGTGAAACTTACTCTGAAGCCACGCAACCTTCTGATGAAAAGCCTTTGCGAAAAGAGCTAAGATACAGCTACTGAAAAGGATTTCTGAACATCAACAGATACAATGACTCTTTTGCATTTTACCTAACCCAATGTTTTAAATTTGTTCCACTTCAGGAGTGTAGAACGTGCTCATTCATGAAACAGAGCGCTGAACAAACTTGTTAAAAACAATCTTTTTTTGTCACTAGATCATTGGTATGGGACTAACGTCTTCCACGGTAGGAAAGTGATCCACGTTGTGTAGCCTTATCACTACTGGACTAGACTACTGCAAGACAAATAAGCAACAATACTAGAATATTAATGCCAGACCAATATAGATGTGTAAAAACAGTTCATAAAGTTTTCCCTCCAAATTTTAAGAAGATTTATGGTAACAGAAGTCGAGTTTAAGAACAGTTTCGTCAGTTGTCGTATCAATATAGATGTCAAGAGATCAATTAGACTCATAAAAATACCAAGTTTTCAGTTAAATTCCTAGATCATGGAGTCAACTTTGAAATCGTTACAAAGATTAGCAAATTCTCATTTTAAGTACTACATTAACTTGATCTCATTAAGATAGCATTTCAAACCAGCATTCAAATATAATGAAAAATGAAAATTTAAAATTCATATTCTCTGCCAACAAATACAATAGATTTTCTTCTAAAACTCCAGACTACTTGAAGAAAGGCCAAATTATAAGGAAAAAAATGAAAAAGTTCATCTCGGATGAAGAAAACATCCTAGCTCCAAGTGTTCCAAGCTTTTCTATGTGAACTCCCACCCTGGTAAGAAGGGTAAGTAGACAGAAATGTCATGTCATCAGAGCACGCAGTGCTGCCTGCTACTGTAGTAGGTCCACAGCACCCTTTACATCTGTGATAAATCCACACCCTCCAAGCAGATTTTCAAAATACTCAGTACATTGTAAGTTCCTAAAATGGAGTCTTTTATTGTGTCCCATTTTATTGTTGGATATTGCTTTGCCTTATTTTAGCTTGGCTCTCTTGAAGTCTTTTTGGATCTAGCTTGGCCAAGTCGAAAGCACGTGACTGCGGTCTTCAGTGTTACAAGGAAACACAATGAACCACCCTCATGGAGAGAAACATAAATACTTTCCTACAAACACGCTTACGTAATTTTCTTTGCCACCACAGACAGTAATAATGTTTCAGTGTTGCTAAGAAATTAAGATGGTCAGAACATAGGTTTACAATACAAGGGAATTGCCCCAACACATCCAACGCACTGTTGAAGCAACAGTTCAGAAGTCGAGTATTAATGAACATATGGACCAATGTATCTACCATCCACCTTATCTTGAATAAAACGGGCAATATGAAAAAGTGATAAACTCTCTTCCATTGCTACAATGAGCACATGACTAGTTCCAGTTGCTTGATGCTACCTTGAGCTGCGAGAACTCAATTGCTTTACTCCTACTTGCACATTCTAACAAAAACTCGAGTGTACATGAAAATTCAGTAACAACGTCCTGCCTACCTGCCACAATGCTTTACAATAAAACAGCATCACAACACCTCTCTCTTTCAAGAATATTCGATAAGAAAGACAGCAAGATCAGAAAAACTTGAAGAAAAACTTTAAATATTGACCATAAATGTGTATACAAGAACACTTCAAGTATGACAACAGAACAATGATATAATTTATGATACCACATCAACAAAAATACAGTCCAAAGAACATATGAATGAATAATGATGTTTTCATGTGCATTAAACTTCCAGATGCAGGAATTATGTTTGAAAACACATGCATGCACAGCTAGAAATCATGTTCCTTCTTTTTAGCCAGTAGCTATGCTGTAGACTAAAAACGTTTATATGATTTCCTTGGCTAGTGCAGACAGTACACAATGTTGAATCAACCTGCAAAAACAAGACATCCTTTTCTATTTCAGACAATTGCCTGATAGTGTAACAGTACCCCTAAAAAAGATTTGGGGTTACAAGTGCGGAGAAAATTCCAGAATCATAATTCTTTGTCTTTTAACATTTCCTTTATCAATGAACTTTCTGCCATATCCTTTCTAAAGACAACGATTGATATGAGAAACTATGAGTAAAAGGGAAAATAACAAAAATTGTAAATGAAATAATGTAAAACATCAAAATAGTTATCAGATTTCCTAAGGATCCAAAACTAAAGGAGGAAAGTTATCAGGTAAATAAAATTGAGTCCCAATTAAAACTAACATGAGACCATATCACAGTAATAGGTCTTACATTGCCATAGCAAGAAAAAGTTTCAAGAGAAATATAATTCAAATGCAAAGTTTTCTCAACTACAGTCAAAATTATGAAATAAAAGTATGAGAGAGCTCTTCCTTCATTTGCAAAAAAACCAGGTAGATGCTACCCTTTCCTTTTCTAGTTCTGGCTTTTCTACAGCAATCGTGTCAAATTTTGATCTCCTTAAAACCAAGTGTTTTATGTTGAATTTAGCCCCACACTTCACATCAGTGAATTTAAACACAAAATATCAGCCTAAAGGTAAAAAACAGTGTACTTCAGAATAGCAGGGTTACAGTGAATGAGCTTAATATGAAGAATTTTATATATCACATAAAGCACAAAAGAAATAAAGTATACAAAAGGCATAATATTGTTTATATTACAACTTAAATTAACTCTTCAGTTTATTAGCAGGGATAGTTTTCTACAATATAGAATACAAAGGGGGACATAAGATTTTTGCTCTAATATTTTGAGTATTTTTTTTATTCTTCAGGCAATATAACCAGATTAGCTAATGTATTATTGTTCCTACAAATGAATACTTCTGCAGTAATTTAATTCATATTGCAGAACTTTTTTTTTTACTTGGTGAGTATTTCACACCTTAGTTATTTTATTGAAACGAGTTGAGACTTCTGTTTAAGGAGATCTCTTCACCCAACAGAAGAAATAATTTCAAAAGTGTACCCTCTTTGTAAGTAATATAACGGCCTTTCTGAGATCACAGTTGTATTAAAATGTATTATAAATATCTAGCTTTAAAAATGGATTTAATTTCACACTAGCCTAAAAAGATTCCAAGCCAATGCATTTAGCATAGTAACTGTATATTGTACTTGTCTGGAATAATTTTGTATTTTAAATTGTTCTGTAAGGATTCAATGCACAAACCCTTTAGAGTCAGCAGTTTTCATCTGGCATTGAATGGATATTAAAACGGATCTCTGAATAAATACTTCTCAGAAGTTCGTAGTACTGTTTCTTACTGTATAATTATAAAAGCATTACAAATTTACATTAGAAATCAATGACAATTTTTTTAAACAACTCTATGTTAAAACACTGAATTTCTGCTTCATTTTATAATTTATCCTTCCTCCCAATATGAGAACCAACACAGTGGAACGAAATTCTTCCTTTTGAAATCAATAACCAGTAGCAACTGACTTCAGGTATGTCAGAACTTGTCTGTCTGAACTATATTAGTTGGCTCTTTTTCTTTCATCTTGGTGTGTTATAGCCATAACAGAACATAACACCCCAATTGTAGCCAAAAGATTTATGTAAAATGTTGTATACATTTTAAAATGGCACTTTCTGCATTATTCTGATGCTATACAATGTTTAATTTCATGAATTCTCTGAAAGTAAAATGGGTATCATGCAATTTAAAAGAAAATATGCTAAGTGCTTAGTTGTTTGGACTTCTCCAATTGCTTAAGATTGCAATTTTAAGATGAAGGGGGAAACAGAAACTTACCTACTTGGTACTTTGGGTAATAAGTTGCCATTTGTCCACTACTGCATGATTGTCTCTTAAGCCTCTTTCTTATATTTGTATCAGTGGTCTCCCATTGTGGACTTTTTCTTTTGTTTATTCTGATAAGAACTTCAGAACTACCAGCAGGATTATCATCATGGTTTACACCACCACTAAATTTTCTGCTGTGATCCAGCCTTTCAGTCACTTTAGAAGAATTAGATCCTTTAGATGCTTCCGTTTCATTTTCTTGTTTCTTTAATGCGTTTCGCTTAGTAGAATGGGACCTTAAAAGAGGATGTCTTTTTTCTTCCATATAGGCCTGATTGCTTTTACTTTCAACAGCTTCAGGAGAATAAATGACATTATTTAACTTAAATGAATTGTGCTGCTCAATATGGTTGATTTTTCTCAGAAATATTCTACAATCTTTAAAGGTTTTGGCTTTCCAAGTATTTTGAAACAGTTTATCTTGGTTTTGTTCTTTTCTAACGTTTTGCTGGCAACAAATTGTTCCATTTGTCTCTGCGTGTGACTTAAGTATATTTGCTAAACCAGGATGTGTGTTAAAGTCAGAAGATCCCATCATCTGTTGAACAAATGCATCTCTGGCTTCATTTTCAGTTGGCAAGAGGCTACTCTCAGATTCTACCAAAGTCTGAGTGGGCTGGACTTCTACCGTATTTTTTTCCTGGAGCTTGGGTATTTCATCATTGGTGTCCCCACTTGTACTTTTAAACAACTGGCTTTGGCAAAAGAACGGTAAATTTTTCTTTTTTGATTTCCAGCCTCCGGGAGCCTGATTATAGAGCTTTTTCTTTTGTCCCCACCTATCATGCTGTAACTTCTTAAATTCATTTCGTTTTAATCTGGCTAACGAGAAATTACTTTTCATACTTAAGACTGGAGACCTCACCATGTTATGTAATATTTGTAATTTCCCTGCTGGTTTCGAAGGAGAGGATAGTGCAAACTTTTTAAAGTGCTTTCTGAAAGGGCAAGTACTAAGATCAGATTGTTTAGTTTCCATCTTTATCTCTCTAGTACTAACTACTTCTAAAGGATTGCGAGCATTTGCCTTTCTCACTAGAGAGAGAGACTGCGTCTCTGTAGTTTGCATAAACCAGGTGCAGAGTTCATTCATATTACACTTTCTCTGAAAAAGCATTTTTATAGGTGATGTTTCAAATTCTACAAGGCAGGAGTCTAAAGGGTTTGACATTTCAGTATTACAGTCTTGTTCAATGGGATCCCTTTTTTCACATACACATTTATCAAACTCATTTCCCCCCACTCGCAACCACGTATTAGTTATCTGTTCAAATCTGTTATTTAGTTCTTCCAACAAAGTGTCACTTGAAGTGGAAGTAGCCCACCACCTGAGAGAGGGACTCGAGGAGAAAATAGGATCCGATGATACTTCATTAATGGGCTCGAATTCACCATCCTTAAGGTCCTTTTTTGCATTTCCTGAATTTCTCAGTTCTGAGGTATCTTTGGATACTGTGCTCTGATTCGATTGCCTGTGTTTGTCCTTTCGATCTTTAGCTTTTTTCAAATGGAGTTTGTAAGATTTATGTAGTAAGGCACTTCTACAAGTAAATGCACTAGAAGATGCTAATGAATGTAAAAAATGCAGTGAGGGTTTTCTGTCTCTAGCAGAATGCCTCAATGGAATTTCACGTTTTCTTGGCACTGTTGTAATAACATTGTTTGTTCCATCCTCTCTAGAATCTTTCTGCATGCTCTTTACTTGACCCATGTTGTTGCACAGTTGATTTTTTCTCTCCTGTGGCATGTTTTTTTCTAACACATTCTGCTGTTGCAAAGGAGGCAAACAGTTGCTAATACTCACTTTTCTCTCCTGAGGTGAAACTCTGTTAACAGTCACCGATATGCCAGAGATTTTTACTTTGGCTGGCCTACCAGGTTTTCGAATGGTGGTTAACGGTTTCTTAAGTGGCCGTATAATATTGCTGCAAGGATGTGGCGATGCTAGGTTACTCTTGATAGGTCTGACATAGTCATAACCAGAGACCTCGTTCTCAGTAGAAAAATTCTGTAAGGCTTTTACTACTTCAGTTGAAGCATTTTCAGTTTCTGCATTGTGCTTCGCTTTGCTGTGGTCGTTGGCAAAATTAGAATCAATGTGTTGTGGGGGCAGAACGCCGATGACATTTAGATTACCTTCAGAAACATGTCTCTTAGTCCTTCTTGACCTTCCAAAAACAACTGTCACAGTAATATTTTTGTTGCTGTTAACTTCTTCCATTACTGCTGCACCGGATTTGGGGCTTTTACCATCACTGCTAAGTCCAGGTCTACGTTCTGTGCTTTCAGTCACGTCTATTTTTGGTTTTGGAGGCCGTCCAATAGGTCTCTTAACCTGTTTAACAACTTGAGGACCTATTTTCTTTGGTCTACCAGGCTTTCTTTTTAAAACCGATTCACTGCTACTGCTTGATTTCTCCACAACTTCGTCATTTTGTTTCGAGTCATTTAAGTTAGCTTGACCAACTGGACAGGACTTTGTAATTGCTTCTGCATAAACACAACTGGACTCTTCCTTGCTGTCATTTTCATTGTAATCACAATCCTTGACACAGATTGCATGAGAAAGACCTCCTGTGGCCTGCTTATCTAACAAAGTGTTTGCGTGCCTCTGAAACACGCAAATATCTGTGCTTCCTTTAGAAGATGCAGCTGCTGCAGATGTCAAAGTATATTTGACTCCTTCACTACTACTAACCTCTGAGACAAACATAAGCTTAATAGGACTAGAGTAGTTTAAGGGAGCTGAGATCTCCCCAGCTTCAGACGTTGTTTGCAAGTCCCCATTACTGGAAGTTGAACTGGATGAATCAAAGGTTAGAGATTTTAAAAGGTCATCGTTAATTTCTTGATCTATAACCACTTCTTGTTTGTTTGTCACACAGACAGTTTTGGTTTTACTGCTGCTTGGCACACGTGAATGTGGAAGGAAGTTCTGTCCTGTGCATCCTGTTTCACTCTGAGCGAATGGTAAGCCTCTTCTAGCAGCTGGGTTCATAACCGGCTCATAAGCATTGTCTTTTAATTTTTGGTTTATTTTGTAACTATCCAGTAACGGGTTATTAGTCTTTCTGGTTAAGTTTATCGAATCTTCTAAACGCTCTACAACAACTTGCAGATTTGTGTCTCTCACAATTTTGCTTATATTCATGTCACTGCAACTTTCAGCATGAACATCTTTATTTATATTCATTTTTTCCAAACTTTCTATAGACTTTTTTGCATTGGATGACTTTCTAAAGACAATATTGTTTGTTACATACACAGAGTACCACCCAGGAGGCACAACGTTACGTTTAGTTCTGCTCAAGATTCCATCACTCTCATCCTTTAGAGGAATCTGATCAGTCTCTTTTAAGGTTGCACAATCTCCTTGCGTTTTTGCGAGTTTCGGGTGGCTGGTTGCAATGGCACCGTTTTCGGAAAGAACTAGAAAGCCAGAGCTGGTTTGAAAGTTAGTAAGAGGTAGTTTGAAAGACTCTGTTTGGTGTACTGGAAAGCACATTGGTTTGGTTTGGCAATTCACGCATGGATTACTTTCAAGATGTTGCAAAGCCTCATCTTCTATCACAGTAAAACTATGTCTTTTGTTTGGATATATTTTATCAAAATTTCTTGTAGATTTCTTTGCGTTTCTCTCAGAAATCGACCTTCTTCTTACAAGAGTTTCATCAAGGCTCGCAAGCTCCCTCTTGATTTGCAAAGACTGTCGCCGAATGAATGGTGAATCAGGAGAATTATATGTTGCAAATAAAGTTTCCTGACGCTTGCGAAATCTTGTTTGGATAATTTTATTTTCCATTTGTTTATCATGTTGGCGAAGTAACTCCATAAAGCTGTAATCACTTGCCTTAGCATTATGTAAAAGAGAGGTTATGAAGTCTCCTAATTTGACATCATTTTCTGGTGCCCTGTCACTGCTAGAAAGTTTTACAAGATTTGTTGCTATATCTGTAGTGTCTATTGATTTTAACTTTTCATTGATACGGTCCATTAAATCTTGAAAAATGGCAGAATGTTCACCTTTCTCAGCCTTCTCAGAGTTTATATAATAATTGTTGCTTTCTTGGTCTGTTGATAGCAACGATCCATCTAAATATTCGGTCTCTTTTCCTCTGCGTGTTTTACCTGCATATTCCCATTCTCCTTTGCTTCCTTCAGCTGGCAAGAGGGATGGAGGCTGGTTGACGGATATTTCAAGCTTGTTGTTGTCTAAAGTTGGAAAATCTATAACCGATTCATCCAATGATTCAAATTCCTTACTCTGTACAGGTGATAGTGGAGGCGGTGATGGGCTGCGAGATCTATTTGAATTTTTAACGCTGTTCAAGAGATCATAATCCTTATTTGAATATGTACATGCTGCTGCTTTCACAGAATGCCTGTTATAATTTTGCAATTGTTCAGCACAATACTTATGAGAACTACATGCTTTGTTCACCATTGTCTTAATACATCCAATTGCTACGGCTTGGCACGACAAAGAATGGAAATCTCTTATACAGACAGACAGAGGTGGTAAACAAGTGTTTGGTCTTTGATTTTGTAAACAGCACCTTTTTGTCAGCATATGTCCATTGCAATTGCAAAATGAAATGTGAACATCCTCTTCAGTAAGGGAATTGGGAGTTTCAGAATGGACCAAATGTGTTTGCTTGCAACTGCAAACTATAGGAACATTTTCATCTTGTATTAAAAATTTTAACATAGCCAAAGTCTGTTGCCAGTGATATGAACAAAAAGACTCCAAAACTTTGTTTAATGTTGATTTTCCTTTTTCCAAATTAGCTGTTTCCTCTGAATTTGCATCAGCTGTTGAGCTTGAACTGAAAATGAAAACAAATCAAAACAAAATATAAATTACAGTAAAACACCACATCTAATCTTTGTTACAATGGTTAAACTCAAGCCTAAAAACCTGAAGTTTGCAAAACAGTTCTGTTCTATTTGCACTATTCAATCATACTTGCAAGTGCCACTAGCAACAATGTGTGTCTTATCTATAGGAGTGATAGTCCTACCATAAGAAAAATAATCGGGAAGAAATTAAGGGACAAAAAGAATAGTTTGAAACATAGCTCCTCGTATCTAAGTGCAATTACACGCATGTTAACTTCCCGATTATCGCAAACTACCTTAGCCATTAATGAAGGAAAACCTCGCCATGAACTCAGTAAGCTTAGTATTACTCCCATTGCACAAGCTGAGGCACAGAGAGGGTAAATGATTTGCTTAAGGTCACAATTCAAGGTTGTGGCAGAGGCAAGAAAGGATCCCTCTCTCCTGAATCGCACCCTACGATATTCGTATACCAAAGTTTATCGAATGCTTTTCAGGATACTCTTAAAGATTTTTCTAAAGACATTTTTATTTATATATTTATTTTTTAAGAACACTTAATAGGCTAACAGAAAATGGAAAAAATAGCCACTTGCTACTACTACTGTTCTTTGCAGATAAAAGTTTCCCTTCTAGTTTTTAAATAAAATGCAGTGGTGCATCACAGGCTCTTCATTGCAATATATTACACACACTTACATACACACATGCATGCATGCACGCACACACGGACTCCTTCATTAAACAGAAACAGATAATCACCACTGCAATAAATAACTTCTGTGATAAAGATTAATACCCTTTAAATCTCAAAAACAGGGTAGGCCTTTATCTAAAATAAGGCTTCTGGGCAGTTGTTCTCAAAGATATTAACTCAAAATAAAATAACTTATAAAATACTACCTTAACTAGTTAATTAATTTCTTATAAATAATTAAAACTAATGTCACTACTTACCTAATCAATCATTTATATTGAAAAGTTGAAAATTTTCCATGGTAGAAATTAATACAGATATTTCTTCAATTAAATACAAAATCCTTATGCTGGATAGCAACTATCAACAGATAGTTAACACTTAATTCAAATGTTTTACGGAAACCAATTGCATGAGCAGAAAATGTTACAAGAATTCTGTTTTAGAAAAGTATATATTGTTTAAACATATCACCAAACTCTGAACATGACACTAACTTTTTACCCTACTATTATCTTCTGTAATTTTTTTTGCATTTAAGCCTGTACTTTGGAAAAAATTCTTTTTGATTTGGTTTACAACTGTATTGATCAAGAAACAAACATATTTCAAATTTAATATACTTATTTATATAAAGTTATCTATTACTTAGCTCATACCCAATATTATTAGCATCAATTATAATTTTCAGATTCAAGTTTCTTACTGGAAGTTATATATACAAATTTGTATTTTTATTGTCCCACACGGACTTTAAAGTTTAGAGCTTAAAAACAGCAAACTATGCCTAATAATTCCTTGTTTTCTCCTCTAATATTTATGTATGAAGTGGTACGTATTCAAAATCAAGCACCTAGATGATACTAACTCATAATTGTGATGGTACTAGCCATGGAAATTGCCATTATGTTTAAGCGGAAATAATTGAAGTCTTAACAAGAAAAAAAAAAATCCTTTTTGTACTTGCAAGCTAAAGTAAAACCAGCATTATTCAAGGGCATGTCATTGTCAGGATTTAACTGTTTCTGAAATGCCACTACACCGAAAAGAGTCTTGAGTGCTACTCAGTCTAACAAACTCAGGAGTCACAAGGTGCTGAAATTTGTCACTACACTTGTGAAAACAAAACTTATTCTAGTAATACAGTTATGGTAAAAGCTAATTGCCCTCCCCACCACCATGACTTCAATTAAATAATGTTTTGAAAGGCTAGATAGAAACAAACAAAAAAATTAACATGGCACTAGGTCTTCAAGATTTTGTTTGTAACTTACAGTAAATTTGTTAAATACTAACTTGCTAGAAAGATAACTATAGTACAGTCTTTTTAGACTGAATCTCTAGACAGATACCTTTCTGTCTGTGTAAACTTGCAAAGTATGTCTAATGGAGTTTCACTGGAGAGCTTGAATTGTAGAGGACCCGTATCCATAACTGCTATTTAAAATATGCTCACTGGTGGAAGAATCTTTCAGAGCCCTAAAGCCTTCTCAAAGTCCGTTGCCAAAATTTCCAGAGGCCTCAAAACTGCTTTGCATTTGCTACGTGGAGATCAAAGCATTGTATAAAGCGATACGTTGGCCATCACAGGCAGACTGGATGTTCTTTTAATACGATTTCTTTCCTTGTTATAGAATCATAGAATCACCTAGGTTGGAAGAGACTTTTGAGATCATCAAGTCCAACCACAAACCTAACGCTGCCAAAATCATCTGCCCTTGTGCAACGTCTATAAGCTGCTTTCCCTTAGCATGGGTTAGTTTCTAAAGCTGACAGACAACTTAACTTCATCTGTTGTATTATAATAGAACCACATTCCAAGTTTGTGAAAATACACCAACCCCTTACTCGGTCAGCATTTGGAACGGAGCTTACTAGACAAACAAATTAAAGCATTGAAACAACACATTTTCTTTAAAGTGTCTCTCTGTAGAGATGTCCATACATTTAACAAAATTAATTTTTAGTAGCTTTTCAAGAGAATTATGGAATTATATTTCAGTCTCCTGCAATTCCTTCCTAGAGATAGCCCTTTAAATTTGTGTTGTCACACAAGTTTAGACTATCCTCGAGACAAAAGGCTTAAACAACAGTATCCTAGAAGAGCAAGCTATCGCTTTCACAATTGCATACTTCCTTCACAGAACAGTCTTACGCTTCCTACAAATCACACACAAAAAGATGGCTAGTGCGAGTGGGCAGGAAATGGAGGGGTTGGTTGAGAGGTGAGAGGATCATTACGCGCTGTTCCCCCACTACCTTTCATGCACGTATCTCTGGGGACAAAAGTTAAGCACATAATGACATTGTCTCCCTGCTGGAGGGCAGGGGCAAGTAGTATCACGGAGCGGGGACTGACTGGAGCCCAAAATTGGCACAAAGGCAAAGATGTGATAGGGTTATGCACTAGCCTTTTCAGGATATTATTTTATGTCTAAAAAAGTAAACCTCTGCCTCCTCCACAAATCCAAAAAACTATCAGGAAAGAGCTCTATCAGAGGACTCCCAAAAGATTTCCTTCCGTAACGTTCTGTCCTCTGTCGTCTCAGGCCCAGACAAGATATATCAATCCTGCAACTTCTTTGCAGACTGGGAACAGGAACAAAACTGGGAACAGAACACCCTTTCAAGTACTCATATGAACAGCATAGAACTATTATAGATTTGTCTTATGGAAATGTTTGTTTTCCAACTTTACTAAGTAAATAAACCCCTCAAAAAAGCTATGTTATCCATAATATATAACAGATAATTTTTAGCTGCAAACTAAAGGATGTAACTGTTATAAAATTAGTTTTCTGAATTTCTTCTCATTTATGAGTAATGCATCAATTCTGAGAAATCATCCTTCCTTAAAGCTCCTATTTCTGATATACAAAAGTTTCACGGTAAATTAATCATTATGTGCTTAATTTGTACAGTTCTTGATCTTATGTGACTGCTAATAAACTTGTGCCTCAGGAGTAAGTCAAATGAGTCAGTGTACAGGGTTTTGTTTCTTTCTTTTTTTTTTTTTTTTTACTGAATGAGCAAATCAATCACACATCAGTGTTGTAAATTTATGTGCAAAAGCATTGAAGTGCTTTACTACAAATTACAACGTAGAAACACGTTAACTAAACAATTAAATTCATACAATCAGATTTAGGAATATAACAACACAAAGAAGAAACAGAATTACAGTACATTTACAACACAAGACAAATACATGGAATTCATTAGAAAATATTGTAATAAATAATTCATGAATTATAGTGCAATTGATTTATGCATAAATATAACTAATTGCCTAAAAATCAGTTGTTAACAAAAATCTGTCAAAAATCAAGGCAGCCACAGAGTTTTACTAAATTACTGCGACAATGGAAATACTGCAATTAAAAAACAAATACAAGTATTTGTACTGTAAACAACTAAAAAAATCAGTCTCACTAAAGTTAATATACAATTTAATATAAAATTGTCATTAGCTACCAGAAATGGTTTAAACAGCTTTACTGAGCAGTAGTTCTAAAAACAGAGGCACTGTTTTTTAATATAAAATACTTGAGAAACATTCAAATAAGTAGAAAGCATGTAGGGCTTGCTTTCGCCTTCATTTAAAATTCTGCTGAAACAGGAATTTTCAGAAATTGTCAATTACTAAGTAGTGACTGGTAACTGAATTTATAAAACAGTTCAAAATGTGTAATTCAAATGACATTTAATGGAATACATAGGGGGGTTGGGGAAGGAGAATCTACACATTTCCCTGCCTTTCCTTAGTTGTGTAATCAAAGGTTAGCCTAATAATTAGAAACAAATAATTCTGTTCCTTTAAACACTTACAGGTTGAGTATCATCTATAAACTATCAAAAAATATTTTAATATACTATTTCTGACCAAAAAATAAATACAAGTACTAAAATGTTGAAAATTAATTATAATATTACATACAAAACTACTGAGTACTGTTAAGTCAATAGTAAAATGATCCCTGATTTTATGAATCCTGTTAATTTTTTGGTCAGGTCATCTTTAAAATGATATAAAAAGAGTCCTGTAACTTGCCTTCAATATAAACTTCTGACTCAAATTTCTAACATTGTCTGAGGAGTAGAAAACATCAGTACGGTATAAATATTAGGCAATGTATTGAAGCCCAAAATTTTTGCAAGTAAAACTGTATAAAGACAGATCTTGGAACATTTAAGCTTTTCCAACTCTATTTTTTCAGTGGGGATATATTCACAAATTAATCCTTCCGGCCTTCACAAAATATGGCTTAATTCTTTTAAAATGAAAGATGACCCTGACACCTGCTGTTTTGTGACCTCCTTGTTATCAGGTACGGTTCTGCTTAAAAAAAGGATTCATTCTGTAATATGCAAGTAAACCTTAATCACTGAAGAAGATTCAGTATAGATCTGAGAGACCAAAGAACTGAGACACTGGTTGTGCAGTTTCAAAGGATTATTCTGTTTTTAAATGGAACGTGCTATTTTTCAGTAGAGTTTATCAATATGGGCTAGATTTTGCCATCAATACTGCAGTATGCTCTCTCCACCGAATTAAATGGCAAGTTTACTTATAAATCAAATTACCCGAAGTAGCCCATATGGATTTAAAGTCCCGTTTCATTTATATAATTACGCTATACACATGCAAATTTAAGTGGGGGAAAAAATGTCTATTTCTATGCCAAATTAGATGCATACAGAAAAAAAAAAAATCACATTTTGAGAGGAAAAGGGCATTGATGTTCAATATTGAATGTATGAAGCAAGCCCCCATTCTTCATATGTAGATGTATACTTCGTGATATTACACAAAAAAATTAAGTATGATATAAAGTCCAATGTGAATACTTTAAAATCATGTAAAAACTGCAATATGAAGGTAATTGGTCTCCCTTAAATTCTATTAAAAGTTACGTATCTAAAGTGAACTGCCTAACTTCTAACTACCAAATTTATAAAGAATTTATATTATTGAAAGTTCAAAACAGCTTCACTGTTTAATATTTGTATTTCTATCAAGACCCTGAACTGCAAATTTGGTTATTAGCAAAATGATAATGTAACTTGGTATTCATTTTGATAAACTGAAAATGTTTTGAAATGTCACAGCAGCAAATACATTACAGTTACAGTGAGGTTTTTCAATAGGAGTGTGACACAATCCTTAAATAAATTTTAAGTAGTCATAACATCAACTAACCAGCACGTTTAAACAAAAAAACCAAACAAACCCAAACCATTCTCAAGCTCATTCTGTGCACATTATGAACATGCTCTAAGTCGCATTCCAACTTTCTTTTTAAACCTTACAAGTTACCTTAGTTGTCAAACTAAAAAGGAAAATTATGTTAAAGTTTAAATTATTTTATGCTCTTAGTATTCCATCTTATTTCATATTTAATAACTCTATAACTACAGCAATTTCTCAGGTTTCGTAAGTGTACACTTTGTAAACACCAATTTCTTTCTAAACCAACAACAAAATTTTCTTAAAATGATAAAAAATGCAGTTTATGCCTGCTAAACACACATTTTTAGTAATGAAATATTTTTCTTACTTGTATTGGATATTTAAGTAACGATGAACTTTTTTTCTTTCACAGAATGTACTATATCCTACTAATACTTCACAAATCCACTTCCTTGCAAGGAACTAGCTTTCCCGAAAAATCCCTTGATTTGTATAATCTGAGTTACTTACAATTTATTGCAAGTATTCTGTGAAGTATAAAAGTCTGCTAACCCTTGGTTGCGTACTTCCATAATAAGATGGATTATTGAATGGGTAGAGTGGTTCTTCACCAATTAAAAATTATGCTTCACATGACAAATACTTGTTTTCCCAAAACATCTTTATGCTATTGACTACTAAATAAAACCTGAATCTTTTCACCTATTTATACAAGGATTATATTAAATACACACTATCAGAATTAAGTGAGCAACTCTATAATTCTGTCCACAGTGAAAACCCTGAATAAAACTATTTTTCAAAAGGCATGTATGTGGTTTTTGAACTGTATAGTTTCACGTCTTCTGTCAGAGTGAGCATATGTCTTTCTCACACAGTGTGTGTATACAGACATACATACACACACACAAAACAATTCGCTAACAATTATTCTACACAGGCTTGCTACTATTTTTGCAGCTGCCAGTCCCTGAATCTGTCATATTAAATAAGCCAGTATCTGGTAATCGGAGTTTCTTCTTCGGCGGAGTCTTCAACGTTCCAGATCTTTCTTTTACTTTATATTCTAAAGTGCTGTGAGGTACCCCATAAATTCCTTGTGCTTTGGAAACACTCATTTTCCCACTCATTACCATTGCAATTGCTTCTTCCATTATTTCATGATCATACTGCCGATAGCGGCCACGTTTTTTTCTTGGTTGCTTATTATCTTTACGATCCAAACTATCTTCTGTATTTTCTGAGGTTCCATCTACTGTCCCATTCTTAGAATTAAGACACAAAGGAGAGAGGTCCCCATGCAGAAAGTAGGAGTCAACACTTGAGTGAGTTACAGGTCCAGAACATTCAATTTTGTTCTGTTTAGGGAGTATATTTTTCAATTTTTGAAGAGCTGATCCTTCTAAGACTGAGGAGGTTTTAGAAACGTGGTACATAACATCCAGAAGACCAGCAGTATCAGACTGTGGTTTGGACACAGAACTTATTCTTAGCTGAGGAATTTTTAATTGTACAGTAGGACTTGAAGTTTCATATTGTAGATTTTCACTTTTTTCTTTAAATTGAGTGACCATTCTCTGCAGAGTTAACTGGTGGAGGTAACTGGAAGCTGTTGGGAATTTTAATTCTGAGGTTTCAAGTAGACTGAGTTTACTTTTTTCTGTGCGCTCTGCTTGAGCTCTTGCCCACAAGGCTACTTTTTGTAGGACTGCACAAGTTTCTTTACTGTCTTTAAATGAATAACTATCATTGAAATCTCGAGTTTTGTTTTTAAAAGGTGCAGGCTTTCCTGCTGGTAAGGCTTCTAAGTGGAGAAGTAAAGTTTTTTGAGGTATGCCATAAAGTATGCCTGCTTTATTTATGTCCAGTGCTCCAGACTGAATGTCTTTCAAAGCTTTTGAGAGCAAACCATCTGCAAACTCAGCACTTCTTTCCACATAGTCCTCTCTGTGTCTGTGTAGTCTCCTGGATGGATGGAATGAAACGATGGTAAACTGATGTATGAGAGACTCTCACACAGCTATGGAAGGGAAGGGTCCACTCCTTTATTATACTCCTTGCTTCGGTAACATCACTGCTTCTGATACTTTTAAGCCTTTGAGATGTGGTAGTTAAATGATTATCCTAGCAAAATGTTACAGTTCTGGTAGGACAGTGCGTCAAAAATCATACGGTGGCTTCTACAGCAGCCCTTCCAAGAACTTTATATCCTAGCTCAGTATTTGGTAATATTCTCATGTGCTTGCTATATCCCCTTGTTCACATGCTTGCAGAGCAACACTGTTATAATTTTAATTGTACAATTAACGTTCCGTTAAATACCCAAATCCTGAAGGAGTTTTTGTTAGTAGAAACGTGACGTTACCGCTAAACAAGTAATAAAAGAGTCAACCCCCTCATAGAAAATTTGCAGCAATAAGTACAAAACTACACACAAACATCCCAGACTTACACAAAACTAGGCTTACTACAACAATAAGATAAAGTGCTGCAGTTAACAATCAAGTCCATTTTGGCAAAATAAAACACAGTTTTAAAAACTTCTAGCCACTATTTACAGCTCTCTACTTACAAAGTCATATTCATTTTAAAACTTCTTCATATCAGCAAATTAGTGAAATGCAATTTGACATCACTCAACAAATACTGCTATTGTAGTCCTGTTTGTAATACGTTATTCAGTAAGACGTACAGGTGACAAAAAGGGTCTTGCTATGGCTAGTGGATGGGAGGATGCCAAGATCATAACAAAATTCAACAAAACAATGCGTTTCACTAGTTTCGTGGTAGCTTTCAGCAGATGCAGTAACGTTTTTCTTGCTGAATAAAGAAATTTAACCTTTTGCCACCACACACCATAGTCAGAACCATGATGTAAGTATAAGTGTGACGATTAAGAGCTCTCTCTCGCGCATGTTTGCTCGCTCTCTCTCTCTCTCGTATTAAGGAATATTATAGGTAATAGTCATTTAACTCGTTCATGTTAGTTGAAGAATATTTTAAAGTCTAAATATTAACATGGTCGTTTTTGTCCAAAATTGGTTTCCTAAATAAGCTCTGAAGTAATATATTTACATTTCCTTCTACTACCCTATTACTTTTCATGTGTTATGTAATCAATTTTCAGTTCATTTTTAGTAACATGAACTAAAGTTTGGTGATTGTTCTGATAACTTTTCTTTAAACAGAAAAAAAGGAAAAAGACAAATGAAACATATGATATATACATAGACACACACTTATGAGTGACAAAAATTCTTTCAAAAGCAAAATAGGAACCACACGTGTGTGTCAGTATATACAAATATGTTATGAACGTAAAACCTGACTTCAGAGAAGAGAAACCTGGATTGTCTTTTACATAAGCTGAAGAGAGTCCTAAACGTTGCTTACCCAGACACTGAGTTTTCAGAACACAATGGATCATATTTTGGTTCGTCCAACCTTGCGCTTTTCTTTGTAGAGAGATCTAGCACTCCATCCCCTGCAAAGAACGAGTAGTGATGACAGCAGTTGTTTAAAGATGATCTCAGAAATGTTGTGAGCAAATGTTTGTACTTTATCTTGTAAAATTTCTGACATCTTATTCCTTTAACAGTGTCAGCTGTCAGCAAATGGTTTTATATATTTGATTTGTAACAAAACTTTATAAAATTAAAATTTAAAAACCCCATTCAGAAATAATAAAATTTAAAAGAAGACTCTGTCTTAAACAGAAACATTTAACTGCTCTCCTAAAAATCACGTATGGATACATATTGCACTGTTTAATTTCAAGGCAACCAACAATGCACTTCATATTGTTATTAATGTATTCATAGTCACATACTATAAACAAATAAGCCTGGTAGTGAAGTTAAAATTGACATGACTAAATCATAGGCTTAAAGGATAATTCGGGCTACTAGGGATCTCGGGAGGTCTCTAGACCAGCCTCCTGGTCAGAGCAGGGTGAGCTATGAGACCAGACCAGGTTACTGGATGAGAAAGTATTACCCCAGTAACTGGGAAAAGAGCTCGAGCCCAATATAGAGTTTTAAGCATATGAGACCTGTGTCATTAAAGGCTCTAACTGGTTATACATATCCCCCTGCCGCTCCCACATATATGTAATAATGAAACTAGAGAAAAGGAAAGACCTAAACTGGGGTGGGAGTTGGCTTTGTTAAGTCACTGGCAAACGTTAAATTCAAGATTTATAGTTGGCTGTTGAAATCTATGAAGTATTGAAATAGAAAACTGTATTTTTTTAAAAACAGTATTTAAGAACGTGGAAAATTAAAGAAACTAATTAGCACTTGAAATACTCCTTCTGGTTTAATCACATTTAAATTATAGATAAATCCCCTAATATATCTGATTTCATACCTTTCTTCCTTGGTTCTCTCTTTCAAACTTGGATTGTTTTGTGTGCCTGAGCTCTGTAAATCCAATTTTGAGTTTCAACATGGAGATCAACATTCAACTCTACAAGCAACCTTACGCTAGCCCTTTTTACATTAGTGTCATTTTCATGTTGTTATTTCTGTGTGTTATTTCTAAAACATCAATCAACTGTATATGTTTTCCCACAGCCTCAGATGCGGACATAAAGCATTGGCTGAACAGTCCAAGTGCCAACACTCGAATAAGACGTCAGAAAAATTGGCAGGGTAACTCTCCTTTATACCAATACTGCAAAGAAATAGAGGTTTGTGTAATAATCAAATCCAGCTATTTGTTTTGGACTGTTTTTAACAAGTTCTGACTGATTTTCCCCACCTGTTCTGTATTATTTGAAGAAGGGTAAAGAGAGAAAAAGTAGCACCACAAGTCAGCGTAAGGGGAAAAAACATTTATAAATATGCCACTTGTCAAAGATGCTCCTTTTCTCCTGAATACGTTACTTTAAAAGCCTTCCTTAACTCTAAGAAGTTAAAGGAAAGACTTGTGAATGCTAAGCAACTTTTCTGATGCAGTGATATTCCAGAAGGAAAAGCCAACTAAAAACACCACAGAAATATTCTGTGGGGACTATTTAGCCTACCCAGCTGTAAAGTATCTTGAATACCTAAGCTCACAATGTCCCCATGTGCTGTACAACAGAGAGATTGTCTGCTGTGTTGTGTCTGCCATACAAAGTACATCTCCGCCTCCTTCTCTTAAGTGTTTGTGTGTTCCTTTCACAATAGTTTCTCCATCTTCAGTTGATATTCATAGGTACTATGATAAAAAAGTTTAGAAGAGATCACTGGACAAAGTCACTGGAAAAAAAAACACTTCAAAGTTCACAAGTCATCAAGAGCTAATCATCTCTCTATATTCAATCTACAAAAAAATTGAAGCTAACTAGATTTTTAGGAAAAAAAACCAAACCATGCAAACAAAACCCAAAGATTCCGTAATAGAATCTAAACAAAATAATTTGCATTTCTAGTTTTTCGTAATTGGCTTTGACAACACAAGGCCACCAGTAAGTTGAACAATTACTAAAAAGAACACAGTACTGAAAATGCAGGCTCCTAAACAAAAAAATTAGATACATATTGGGCCTCTAAAGGGTAAGCACAACTGAAGAGTCATTTCAGGTTCAAGACAGTTGGTTTCTCCAACACAGCAAATGCATTCATTCAATAACTAGATGACAATTCCCTGAAGACAATGCTTTACAGGAAGATGATCCTCAGTAAAAAGAGCAGAAGGGAACCATAGAAGAAATTTGATATACGTACAAAATTCCAGATAAAGTCACCACACACCAGGCTTTTATTCAGTGATTTCACTCAAATTAAAAAAAACCCAAAACACCCACAATCAAAAAAAACCCCAAAGCAACAAATGCAACAACACTAAACCCTCAAAATTGATGCAGAAAGGGCTGATAAATTACAGATTCATTAAAAATACACAGTAGCTCCTGGTTTTGGTTGAATTTCCTGCTTTGTAGGAGTATCAATTATTATTACAATAATGAAGGAGTAGTAGGAAAGTAAGAGCATTTCCTGTAAAGCTCTAGACATAATGAAATGCCACCTAATGAAATGAATGTATGTATATATACACAGTAGAGATATTCACTTTGGTTCATCGCATTTAAGACCAAAAACTTTGCAACGAGGCATCCTACAAATGGACAATGAACCTTGAAAAACTGTTTCTTGCAAGGTAGGAATAGTTTTTGTTAAACCGAGCCAGAACTTTCTATTATCAAATCACTCAAAACAGCTATTAGAAACTGAATGACATCAGGAACAGAAAAAACACTCCATAAGGTGGTTTTAATAAAAGACATGGCATTACTTCCCCTATTCAGCTGAAGCCGTGACTACTAACATGACAGTCTTCATAAACAATATTATACAACACTAGATAATATAGAAAAAATTATTAGAAGTTTTTCAGGTCTGCCACTCACGGCCTTCTAATGAAGTTATTTCTGAGCAAATTAAATTATTTTGATCTTCAAAGAAACGGCTCAACCTCTGGCCTCTGCTTCTCAGCACTAGACCACCGCGTGCGGCAAGATACAAGTGTGATCAAAGGTCATCTTCCAAATAATCAGGACCGCAACACTTGAAACTGCTGCAGACTACTGATGTTACTGAGACAGGGGTAGACAACAAAGCAACAGAAACTGTACGGGTCATTCCTGAGTTCCTACAAGTGGTATTTCTGCACCGATTCTAACAAACTTCTCTTTTTGCCTAGATTTCAGAAAATCTCTCACTAGCTATGATGAACTGCCTTATTACTAGGCCAGGCAACCTACTCTACCCGGTCTGCAGTCTCCAGGCATGGGAAAAACTCCACTTCTAGTGTGGGAGAGTGCACCAGCCTCGCCACTACCTGCAGCTCATTCCTTTCCCGCTCTACCAGTAGCTGCATTCATCAGATTAGGGATCTCAGAGGTACATCCACACCTCCTCTAGCTTTACTTTCTGGCCTTAGTTCTGTTAGCTGGGAAGCTGACAAAGATTTTTTGAATACAGTGACACTGTCCATCTCCACAGCCTCCTGTCACAGCAGTTCCTGATGTTCACAAACTGTTGTGCGAAAGCTGCCTCTTATCTGTTTTTCCCTTCCAAGTTTCAGTGAGCCCTATCTAGTTCTAACGTGAGACTTAGTAAGTAACAACTCCCCATTTACTTTACCCATAACACTGTGGTAAACCTTAGTAAGATCTTTCATAGCAAAAGCCCAACACTCTCTTGTCTTCAGTACCTTTCCTGATGATGCCCTGCCTTTTGCTGGCTATTTTCTGTGCTGCTGCACATGGAAATGTTTTCAGAAAACTGTGAGCAAGAATGCCAAACGCTTTTACTAGTTCTTAACTACTGCTTCGACCAGCCCCTTTTTGCCAACCCGATGTGCTATTTTGCAAAACGGAAAACTGCCAGATGAAAAATATATAGCTCTATATACCGTTTGGACTTCTGTAAGGCCTTTGACACGCTCCCCCACATCCTGCTCTAAATTGAAGAGATGCGGACTTGATCGGGAGGATTCCTCGGACGAGGAATTGCTTGGATGGTGACATCCAGAGTGTAGTGGTCAATGGCTCAATGTTCAGATGGAGATCAGTGACAAGTGGTGTCCCTCAGGAGTCCGTACTGGGACCAGGACTGTTCAGTATCTTCATCAATGACATAACACAGTGTAATCAAGTGCACCCTCAGCAAGTTTGTGGACCAACACCAAGCTGAGTGATGCAGCTGACACCTGAGGGATGAGATGCCATCCAGAGGAATCTGGACAAGCTTGAGAAGTAGGCGCACATGAACTGTGTTAGGTTCAACAAGGCCAAGTATAAGGTCCTGCACCTGGGTTGGGGCAAACCCCAGTATCAATACAGGGTGGGGAAATGAAGGGAATCAGAGCAGCCTTGCCGAGAAGGACCTGGGGGCACTGGTGGGTGAAAAGCTGGACATGAGTCAACAATGTGCACCCACAGCCCGGAAGGCTACCCATATCCTGGGCTGCATCAAAGGAAGCGTGGCCAGCAGGTCAAGGGAGGTGATTCTGCCCCTCTACTCTGCTCGGTGTGACCCTATCTGGAGTACCGCATCCAGCTCCAGAGCCCTCAGCATAGGAAAGACAAAGACCCATTGGAGTGGGTCCAGAGGAGGGCCACAAAAATGATCAGAGAGATGCAACACCTCCGTTGAGGACCAGCTGAAAGAGTTGGGGAAGAGAAGACAAGACCCTGGAGAGACCTTATTGCAGCCTTTCAGTACTTAAAGGGGGCTTATAAGAAAGATGGGGACAAACTTTTTAGCAGAGCCTGTTGTGATAGGACAAGGGATAGTGGCTTTAAACTAAGAGGGAAGACTTGACTATTTGACTAGATATAAGGAAGGGTTTTTTTTTTTTTTTTTTTTTTTTTTTTTTAAACAATGAGGGTGGAGAAACAGTGGAACCAGTTGCCCAAAGAGGTGGTAGATACCCCATGCCTGGAAATATTCAAAGTCAGGTTGGACGGGGCTCTGAGCAGCCTGATCTAGTTGAAGATGTCCCTGCTCATTGCAGGGGGGCTGTACAAGAGGACCTTTAAGAGTCCCTTCTAATCCAAACTGTTCTGTAATTCTATATATTGGGTATCCATGGCAGGGTCTTGGCAGCATCTGTGAGAAGAGGCCAAGGGCTGCCCTGTGCTGGACACAGGTGTTTCTAGCCAGTTCCAGCAGACCCACTGCAGGGCACAGCTGAGCCCAGCAGCCATTTGGGGGGAACCCATTTAAGAAAGGGCAAAAAGTGCTGGGTGGAGAGAGATAAAGGCGGGGGGGGGGAGCAGGACGAAGTAAGAAAAAAGCAGACAGAAGACCAATGCCAGAGAGAAACCATGAGGTACGGACTGTGGACACCCCACATCCATTCCCCTTTAACGACAGAGGTGGTGGTGGTCACAAGGGAATGTGGAGTGAAGCTATGCCTGGGAAAAGGGGGAGGAAAGCTGGTGTTGTAATATGTCCTTTTGTTTTTCCACTCTGCAAACTAATAATTAAATACATATTTTAATAAGCAATAATTTAAGTTTCCCCAAGCAAAGTCTGTTTTGTCCATGATGGCAAGCTGTAAGGAACGACCACATCCTTAACTCACAAGCTTTCTTTCCTGTTCTTCCCATGCCATTGAGGGGGAAGCAAGCAAGCATGCATCTGACAAGGAGTTGGGCTGTTAGCCACTATGGCAGCCAAGGAAGAAATAAACACCTACTCCCCTCACATGTACCTTTTTGGGGCGTCCTTTTCATGCAGAAGGATTAAAAAAATTGTTTCTTGAATATATTTACAGCTCATACAATTTACCTTTGGGAACATATCATGTGTACCTTCAAAAAGCATAGTATACAATACATATGGTAAGAACAGTGTAGTAAGAAAATAAAAGGTTATTTTCATTTAAGCACTTGGAATTCTTTCAGTAGTTGCGAACACAGCAATCAAGAGGCCACGCACACTGTAATCCCAGCTGCCATACTAACTTCAGTGTGGATTTTCAGGAGGTATGAAACCACTTTTCAAAAATTAAGAATTGTATCCAAGTTCTGGTACGTTATTCAGAAATCTTTATTTTGCTACAAGTTTTGTTGAAATCATACACGCATTTTAAAACTGGATAATAAAATGCTATTTTAAATAATTTAAACAGAGTTTTTGACTTTGACTATCTTTATTTTTCCTACTTCATAGAATGGTTTGGATTGGAAGAGACCTTAAAGACCACCTAGTGCCAACTTCCCTGACCAGATTGCTCAAAGCCCTATCCAACCTGGCCTTGAACACCTCCAGGGATGGGGTATCCACAACTTCTTCAGTAACAGCCAACAGTGACAAAACTACAGGACAGCTGTAGAAAGTTCACAGCAAAACATCACAATTGCCAGCCCCCTTCTGATGTGTTCCAGTCTACGACTGATCAATGAAACAAGGAAATCTATGTAAGTTCTCCTGCATTTTTCTGCTATATTTACACACTATCACTGTTCCTAGAAGATACAGCAACAAGAATACACTTGTGTAGCTAAACCACCAGATCATTTATTTGTACAGCTTACACTTCTGCCTAAGTCACTTTGCTTAGCAGCTTGAGAATGATCAACTCTCCCATATCTGTCAGGGGAAAGAAGCTTCTGCAAAGTTAGCCGCTGCTGAGAACACTCTCTTAAGAGCTCTCAGCATCATGACTGCACATGAAAATAACAAATTGCTGCAAGACTGTTCTTCATGCAATGTTATATTCTGCAATGATGCTGCTTTTCTACTGCCTTAGCCTGGAGGACAAATAATATTGCAAAAACTAACCCAATACTACTAACATAATACTAATTTTTATTAGATGCAGTACACACACAACTTTTTTTTCCACTATACAGACTGACCTTTTCAAGGTCTGAACTGTCTTAGTTACACGGAACAGGAAAAACAAGCAAGATGCAGGTATTTCTGGACACAGTTGCTTCTAAGTGACTGACAGGAATTAAAACAGCCACTTCCCTGTGTAGAAGAAAGCAGAGCATAAATCTGAAGCTCAACCATGAGTCAGGTGCCAGCTGGACATACCTGGACGCCAGTGCTTAAATACTTGGTACTAAATGACTCAGTACCAGGGGTGCAATGGGTTGACCTTGGCCGGTAGCTAGACTCCTACCCAGCAGCAGACATTAGATAAAAAAAAGTCATCAAGATAAATACAGGGAGATCACTTACCCAATTACCATCACAGGCAAGACAGACTTGGGGAAAATAAATTTATTGCAAAGTAAAATAGAATTGGATAATGAGAAAAAGACAGAAATTAAACACCTCCCCACCTTCTCCCAGGCTCAACTTCACCTTAGTTCTTCTGTCTCCCCCATCCCCAGGTGGGATTACGGATGGGGGTTACAGTCAGTACAATTCCGCTCTACAGCTCCTTCCTCCTCACACTTTCCCCTACTCCATTGCGGGTCTCCATCAGGCCACAGTTCCTTCAGGAAAGATGCAGATGCTCCAAAGTGGGGTCTTCCACAGGCTGCACTGGGAAAACCTGCTCCAAAGTGGTCTCTTCCAGGAGCCGCAGGGGAAAACTTTCTCTGCCATGGTCCTCGCCACGTGCTGCAGAGAAATACCTGCTCTGGTGCCTGGAGCACCTCCTTCCCCTCCTTCTCTTTGTTGTTTGCTCTGCACTCTCTCACTCCTCTGCCTGTCCAGCATCTTTGCTCCTTCTTCAATATGTTTTCACAGAGGCACCTCAACCCTCACTGATGTGCTCCACCGTGGCACGGTGTGGGCCTGTTGCAGAGCTGGCTGTGTCTCGCACAGGGCAGCCCCTGACCTCTTCTCACAGATGGCCACCCCTGCAGCCCTCCCCAGCTACCAAAACCTTGCCACGTACACCCAACGCGCAGGGGTATCGGGTCTGGGAGTGTCAGACCAGAGCATTTTGGGAGTACTTCAGAGATGGCCTACAGACACTGGAGGAAGGTAAGAAGCTTTCTTCAAGGAAGACAAGATCATCCAGACATCTTCAGTGGCAGAATCTTTTTTTCAGTATCAAAGTAACACTTAGCTTGGAGCTGCTCAGTGCAAAAAAAAAATAAAAAATGCTTCTAGCGATCCGAAAAATAAACCTTACTCCTTCCTCTCAAGTTAAGTCCAAGAATCATTGTCATAGTAAAGGAACAAGACTGTTTTATTATTTAGATCATTAATTTTAAAGACAACTACCGGAAATACAAAGCACCTGCCTGAACAGAAAATGAACCTGAAGTATTTATATTTATGTCATTATCTGCTTCACGGGATTGGAATTAAAAAGATTTCAACTTCAAGGACCCATCAGAACAATTTACAAATTTGAACTTCCTAATCTGTTACTGCCACTTCATTTGGAAATTGTTAACAGGAATTATAAATAGCAGATAATAAAAAGAGTTGCATGACAGTTAAAAGACACTACTCAGAAGGGAACCATGGTATAGCTTTTCTGAGTCTCCAGACTATTAGAGAATAATGTATTTTTAAAAATTATCTAATTTAGAAATTCCACAGTTCCCTGCTGCAAGCATGTAACACTTCAATATATCCAACATTTCTTCAGGAAAAGGACAGAAGTGAAGGATAGGTAGAATAATAATACACAGTGCCTGACAACAGCCAATAGAAAGAATTTTTAATGAATCATTGCACCTACATCACAATGCAAATAAATAGAGCAGGCTGACTTTTTCCATTTGCATCTTCTTTGCTTGTGTTGCTACCACTACAATGGAAAGCTAAGATAGCTCAAAAATGATATGTTTGTGGGAAACAGGAAGCACCATACAACTTCCCTGCAAGATGGCTTGAAACTTTTCTCCAGCTACAGTCGTGTTTCAATACTTCCTCTTACTTCAGTAGCTCTAAACTTCACAGCAAGACTACTATCTTTAACATCTACAAAGCACTCCAGCAAACATCGCAGGGTAAGTTTTGAGAATATACAATATCTTACAGAGTAAGATAGTAAACTATGTAAACTACTTTAGCCTCAGATGTTTTGCTGAAGACACAATTCTAAACTTGCTGTTTACCCTCATTACAAGAACAATTCAAATGATATTAAAAAAAAAGACTGAAATACCTCAATTTCTCCATACTTAAAGATTATTTTTTTTGGACAAAAGATAGTGGATTTTCAAATAGCTGAGGGTAGCAGCAGAAGTTTCTTCCCATCCCTGCCCCGTTCACCCTCTGCTTTGCTTTTCATTCCTCAAAGGTGTATTTGGGTTCAGCAAGGGGAAGTCCTCAGGGACTTTGCTCCCTCACGGACATTTTAAACTAGTTATTCTTTAGAACAAGCTGTTGAAGGAAGCAACAAGCTGTAGTGCTAAGATCAGGAAAGTTCTTTTCATTACTCTTCCAAAGAAACCTGCTTCAACCTGGCTGATTATGAATCTCTAAAAATCTGTAAATCATGCATAGCATAAGTATGTCAAAGCACAACAGGTATTTTTCTCAGGATTTAATCTGCACAAGGTATTTGCTAAACCCAGGCATGAACTGTTTTTTGCTGACCACACAAAATAAAAGCAGGCATTCCACAATTTCTTAGTGTTTCTGCTGTCAAAGAAAAGGAGTGCTTAAAATTTAATCTGGAAAAGGTATGTTCAGCAAGGTAAATCCATGTCAGAATTCCCCCTCCCTCCCCTGCCCAAGGACGTGTCATCTAATTAAAGACTGCATTAAGTACACACGTACAAAATCTGCTTTCATTCTGACCAGTGTTCTGCAGAATTCTGCAGTTCTACCATAACTTCTTTAGTATGGTATGTGACATACAGGTAAACTTTTCCCTTTGGTCTGCAGTACTACTGGATTAACATGGTACCTTGCATCTGTGAAAGGCAAAAGCTGCTTTGTTGCACGACAGCCACAACTCTCCTGAAAATTGCTGCTAATCCAAATTCAGTTCAAAGTCCAAAACACTCGTGTGATTATATTGTTATCAGTTTTGGATAGCAATATTTCTGAAGGCAAAGAAATTATTTCCTTTTGTAAATGATAGGGAGACAAACTTTATTTTACTTTTTCTAGCTTTACTCTCATTAAAGAAAGTTGCACTGCTCTATAATGATTAAGACATCAAGTACTGAAATTTCCTCCCAAATTAGTCTTCTCTTTCCATCATTCTAATCACTATATATTTAAAGTATCAAAGTGTCCAAGGGCTGACACAGACAGAATGACCTTTGCTCTCTGAAATTCCAGTAACTTTCCCTTTTCTTTCTCAGAAGGCTTCTTAACAGCCATTTCTTCAACAAAATCTTGAACCACTGTTACCCATGACAGCCACAGGTGAGCTGACTTCGATTCAGTATTTTAAAGCTGAGAAATTCCAATGCCATTTATTTAACACATGCACTCAGAAATTTGAATATTTGTGTTAACACACAGTATGAAAAATGCTTTTAGAAAGAACAAAGGGTTTTTTTGTGGGTGGTGGTTTTTTTTTTTTTTTACAGTTCTCGTAACATTTTTAATGTTGTTTAAAGGAAAAATGTATGAGTTTAATAAATGTATTAAGTTGATGCAATGCCAATTTTCCTTCAACCTCATTTTAATCACATTGGATAATTTTTTTCCTATATAATGATTTCTATTTTGGCAAGACAGAACATGTAAGTATTTGAAACAGACTTTTTCTTTTTTTAAGGGAGTAAGATGTAATAAAGTAACAAATAACAGCAAAATACAGATAAGCGGATATAGAAATTTACCTTGCTGAGTATTCTGTTCTTGAGTTCGATTCACAGTGAGGTCTAGAGGGCTATCCTGTTCTTCCTGAAGGGAGTTTTCCGTTTGGTTCATTTGGATGCTTTTACATATCAGACTTGGTTCAAACGATGAACCATTTCTGTTCTCTTGAATTTTGCTACTTTTTGAAATGTACTCAATCGCAAACTGACGGATCATCTTTTTCATTAATTCCTGAGCAACTAGGGGAATGTTAGGATCACAGTTCTGAGGAAGATCTAGGAACAAAAAAACAACAACAACACAGGCAACAGATGTATTAAAAACCACACTTAATTACTTTTCTTTAAATAAATACTTCCAATAAGTATGTGTGTAATAAATGCATGTGTAATGAACATATTAATTCAGATGTCTAGTAAGTTTTTCTTATAAGCATTCCTAACTGGACGTCACTTGGAAGAACATATTTAGCACACACCAGTAATTTTTACCTTCTTCCTCTTCCATAGCACGCAAGTCTGACTATGTGGGTAGATAAATAATGCAAGTATGAGAGTCGGAGTCTACATTTATTGTTGGTAAATTGAGTTTTCATTTGCAGACTGTTCAGTTTTGAAAATAAAGAATTTTGGAAAAAAAACCCACCAGTGAAAGTTAAGTAAAGCCATGGATTAATAAGAAAGTTACTTTCAAAGAACAACTATACCTAAAATAATATTTAAGTATTCTATAGATTAGTCCTTTTCATAACATAGAACAGTTGGACTTTTGAGGAGCTGTTCTTAAAAAAAAAGAAAAAATTTTGTTTCACCTACATATTAAGATTATAATCCCCGCTGTAGATTCAGGATTGCAATGTCAAAACTGTTATGATGCTACTTGAAATGTCCCACACAATCTGTAGCTATAAAAGCAACTGAATTTTACAATGAAGTTCTAAGTTTTTATTGTAAAATCTTACAGGGTTTTCAGGACATTTTCAAAGTGCTACCAACGAAAACATTTGAGAGAAAAAGCTTTATTTCCTATTCTAAACTGTACATACACTATTTTTTGTTTGTGTATTTAAGAGTCCCACAGAAAGAAGCATTTAATTTTAAAAACACAAAACCAATCAAAGCATCAAACATGAGATACTTAAGACTTTATTTTAATATTATCTGTCAGTTACAACCTCTTGTCAGTTAAACATCTTATTAACATGCATAGCTGAAACTGCATTTGTGAATCACTGAAAAAAAGGATCCCAGTATAAAGAGAAGTACCAGAAAGACCAACAAAATAAAGGTGTGTAACTTGTCATAAATAACAAAGTAATTAAGAAGCTCACTTAAAGTAAGCTGTGTTAGTCATCAATGCAGTATTGCATTGATGACTGCAATACCTCTTTCCACAAGACAAGCACAATTGCCCATACTCAAAAAAATCTATGTTCTTCCTTAAAGTGGCAGCAGTAATACTTATTTCACTATCCCCCTCTTCCTTCTTTCCTTCAACTCTACACACACACAACACGAAAATACCCTTTTCAATGTTTTAACCACTGCCCAGCCTTGAGTTCACAGGCAATGAGTGAAACAGATTGCATCAAGAAGGGACAGAGATGTAAAGATTTAAGGTAAGTGCGGAAGTGATACCTAAGAATTAGCTTTTAGGTCCACCTCAACTACCTAAAGAAATGCCAAAGGACATGGCGGCAGTTACTGGGATACTTAAACTAGTCTGAAACAGATAAGACAAATGATGAATTGAGTTTTGTTTTCACGGAAGTAGAGAAACTAAAAGATGTTTATAGATAAAGTTTAAATTCCCTAATTTCTGGAGGATCACACAGCTTATTTGCTCAAGCATTTTATGTTTTAAGTTTTTTTATGTTTTAAGTTTTGTCCATCTACTGGGCAAGAGAGTGACCGCTGCGACAGATCAAAGAATGCTGATTAAGTTTAGGATAAATGTAAGATTTTGTTTGTTTCAGGTTTATTCAAAACATGTTCCATTTTGAGAATTCACTTTTTCCAACAGAGTATTGCAAGGAATTACAAACATGCACGTATGTGATCTGCTGTCTAAACCATACAACAAGGGCAGCTGACTGTTCAGATGCTTCTTGTCAATACCTTTTGGTTGGCCTTTCAGTGATGCTTTATGAGATAAGGTGAAGCTCCAACATTTTCAAAGACTGACTATGTGCTAGACCCCTTGGCTTCAAGAGATCTTACGCAAGGCATGACAAAACAAACCCACTTATGGTTGAAGCTCTATATTCTGACAATCTTTCAATCAGATCTCTACCAAAATTTCTAAAATTGATAGGAGGTTCTAGAGGAGAGGTATGAGGGCAAATTCTAAGTGATGGAGGATACCTATGAAGGAAAAGATCTCTCCCCCATCATATAACACCCAAGCATGGGTATTCTTTTGTTTACTGGTATTTCTTGATTCTTACAGAATGAATCCAATAAATGTTCAACCAGAATTTTATCATCCTAGAGACACTTGCAAGGAAAGAAAAAATTCAATGAAAGATACTGAAGCAGTAAGACAACAGGTGTAAAAATGCTAATGTATGTTCAAAAATAACAAGAGAACAAGGAAAGTCAAGAGATGGAATTGAAAGCCTGAATTATCTAGCAACAAAAATAAGTGTCTGCGTGACAGAGGAATCCTAGCTCTAGACAATAAAAACTAATGATTGACAGCTTAGCTTAAAAATACCAAAACAAACCCAAACCCAAGCAAACAAAAATCTGACAGCCAGTAATTGAGAATCTTATACAAAACACACACAAAACACCATTGATACTTAATAGTCTACCAGATATCTAATCTGGAATGACCCTGCTTATATAATTAGCTTGTTGCATACATCCAAGAAAAGAGAAGATTTTTGCACCTTAGAAGATTTTTGGACAACAGGTGATCGTTAGCACAAATGGGAAAGGTGGTAATTTTACATCCTGGTATGATTTGTACCTTTAAAAAGCAAAAGATCATAGAGCACAAGAGACGCCTACCATTAGCTGGAAAACACAACAGCCTGGAATAAACTTCTGCTTATTAATCACCATCCTCAGCATCAATTATAATAAAAAGGCATGACAAAACTTGTTCAAAACTGCCAAATTTCTATTGCCTTTCTATTCCATTTTAGACTCTTCACAGTGGTAATATCCAAGCATGAACTGCTTTTAGACACTTGCAGGTGCAGCTTGCTTTTTCATTATGAGCAAAGTAATCTTTTGACCTATTTGGAATAACAACGGATTTATTTTGGTCTTATTTCTTTAGTATTAGCTTTATTTTTTTTCCTAATAATTTCCAAATGCTCCCTATGGAAGAATAAATACAGCAAAAATTCTTATATATTCAGCTGCTACAGCTACTGGCAGTTTACAGATTTTTAGTTAATTTAATCTAAAAAACTAATACTAGGGAAAAATAAAAAAGGTTTCTTGGGGCATATAATCTGGAAGATGTGGTCCATGGGTGCATCTGAAGTGCTCTTGCTGCTAATGCATATTCAATCTTCAGGGCTAAACCACAGTTAACTCTAAGTTTACTGGCCATAAACACAAATAGCATCACTATCACATCTTCAGTATCAACTGTTCTATTGTGTAAGTCATTAAATTGTAATTCATGTTGGAAGGACTCTGGGAGTCCTCTAATAAAACTGTCTGCTCAAAGCAGGGTTGACTATGAGATCAGATCAGGTTGCTCTGGGGTTTATCCAGTTAGGTCTTGAATACTTTCATGGATGGAGACCGCACAACCTCTCTGGGTAGCCTGCTCCATTGCTCGCCTTTCCTCATTTCTCCTTACATAAAAAAGAACCTCTCTTCTATTATAAGGAAGAAGTAATCTAGAGTACCTTGAAATTTGAAACAATTTCCCACAGCTCTCCAAATGATACATAGAGCAGAAAGCAGAGAGATGTTAGATATTCAAAGGAAGTTTCAGATACTATTTTCTTTTTGCACACTGTGGATTTTTTGAAAGAAAATAGACATTTTAAGGGTAAAGGCAGCGTTCACATAATGTTTTATCAACATAAGACTCTTGAGCAATCAGAATAGGGTACACGTATTTGAAGTGTATTATATAAAGTCTAATTACTTACATTCAATGGCTGTAAAGCTGTATTATTATACAAGTATGCAATGAAAACATGTAGAGACCTGTAATTTTAAGTTCACAGTGGTAAAGTTTCACTACACATGGGAAATTTGTAATTAGTCATATAAAGTTTTTAAATGCAATTTAAAGCATTTTGGGGTAAGAAATGTATTAGGTCTCTGAACTTGGTATCACTAGCAAATATTTCTTAATTATTATCAGCAGATGGCACCAGATATACTTTGTGTGACCTAAAAAGTTTTTATTCCAAGATGTTTTATTAGGAGTCATAACTATAGCTAGTTACAAAGTTTTAAATCTACATGTCTAGATCTTTACACAGTTGATTTACAACACAAGCAGCTGTATTTACTCCATGGATCATGTACGTACACACATGCTACCTCAAACCTGGCAGAACAGTCTCTAAGGATTTGGAATAAAAGGTAGCTCTGATGTTCCTCTAGTTCCTCTCAGACCACTGTAGGCCTCCTGATATTATTAGGATAAGAGAAGGCTACATTACGCATTTGTATGATATAATTTGGTGTTTTCTGTGTGTGATTGTCAAGATTACAGTCGGAATGCAAGAGAAGGCAGTAATAAAGATTAGGTGTAGTTATGATTAATTGCAATTATTTACTTTAATTCAAAGCTAACACTTAGGATTAAGACTTCCCAAGGTTTACGTACTGCACCACCTTGTAACTAGTCAAATCCATATTCTTAACTATTCTGTACATTAGCACTATGTGTGATCATTAGATTGCAATGCACAAAGCAACAACTGAATTATCTGAAAGTTCAGACTTACACAAGTGTATGAAAAAGGCAGCGGAAATTGGTAGGGAATCACAACTCTCTTTTGTACCTTACAATCCTGCTATGTGATTAGCGGAACTAAGAACACCTGGTTGCTTATCAGCATGATTCCTGTAGTCAACTCCAGCTCTTCTTGCCTTTTCACAAAAAGGCCACGTTTTCCAAAACATCCCCACCTCAACGGCCACCAAACTGTCCCAGCAATATCATTAGCTCTACACATAAACTCATCCAGCTCGCCATCAGATCACCAACAACTTAAACACAGAATACAGCAGTTTATTCTGAGCCACGTATGATGATGAGTTATCTTGACTGATCAACAAGCAGAAGGATTAAGGGCCAAGTTCACTCTAGTTTTCTGTTCTTGTAAACATTCAATATTTTTCCTTCCTCTGCTCAGAGGTAACATTCATTACTCTGTATACAGTAGTACCTGTAAGAGTTTTTTTGTTGGTTCTTTTTTTGTTTGTTTTTTGTTTTTTAAATGTAGTTGAAAATTACCAAAAAATTCAGAAGTCACTGAAGACAGTAACACTGTCAGGCAGGCAACCCAAAAAGTATGTTTTCTTCCTTGAGAAAGCAGCTGAAATCCTGCTAAACATTCTTTCCTGATAAACTTGAGGAACAAAGATAGCAAGGATGTCATACAAGTTTACTGCACAAGCTGTGACAGGTTTCTGTTCTTACAGAAAACCTTCCAGATTTTGAAAGGATAAGTTAGGTTTCTTAAAATTATTAATAAAAAAGGAACTGCACATATTGGACCAAGTAGTTTGTAAACTTCAAAACTACACCTCAGTAACACCTTTTTTTTTGTGGTCTGAGTTTACGTGTGCAAGGTTACATTTTCATAAGTCTGACAAGTTATACATACACTGTCCAAGAAGCATAACTAGTTCATGACACCTATGTATCTCTAAGATGTAACTAAGCAAAGAACAGGAAAACTCAGAGTTACAAGCAGGTATGCGGTATGGTGTAAGAAAGTCATCGTTATGAATGGAAGTATTTTAGAATATGAGACAGACCTAGAAAGGAGGAAGAACTTCCAAAAAAGCTTACAGGGAAATTGTTTCGGCATGGAAAACATGGCACTGAACAAACTTGACAGAGCTGCCCAGAGAAACTGGAAAGATTCAAATCATTCTGGCCCATTTTTATTCCCTCTAGTTTTGTGCCTCGGTTCCTTAATTTCTGCAAATTTCTTCAGGTTTCTATCTTCTCCTGGTAGACCATGTGCTGAAGATAGAACTTGATTCACAACTGTGAATGTATTTAAATGACCTTTTATTTTATTTTGGTTTTGTTTAAAGAGGTCACATTAACATTGCACGGTGGAAAATAAAACCCTCCAAGACCATTCACTGTGGATCACTAGAAATGCAGAAAATTAATAATCCATGATCAAAATGTCTGATCAAGCTCTTAAACAACTACGGTTCTGCCATGTAATGATGATTACATATGCCACATTCTATAATATACATAGCAAAAAAACCCCAAAAAACGAAGATGTATTTTTTAAAGCACATGGTTTTTTCCATGTAACTATTTGACAAAGGAAAACAGATATATTTTATTGTCATGTAAGTGGAAAAGTATCAGAGTCTACTCTGCTTAGAGCACCAAATGGGTAAAGAGAGATGTCATACCTATGAATAATGCATCTGGTTTTCAGGTATATTGTTTAATGGAAATGACCAGTGTTTGATGACACAAATTACCTTGGATTTACTGAAGTGTCTGCCGAGGATAGGACCTTCCTACAGACAACTACCTACCAAACTGGTCTTTCACTAACACATAGCAAAGGTAAGTTCCTAATAGGAAGGCCTCGTTACTTACAGCCTTTCAAAGAGTTTACCTATCTTGGCAGTAATTCTATCATCCTCTTAAAAGGAAAGATGAATCATCTTTGTCTAATATTCTACAGACAAATCCTCATCAGTGAGTGCCTGAAGGTTGTATGCTGCAGACAATGATAATAACATGGCTACGTGTTTAAAGATCTTCTGAACTAGTTTCCTGACGTCAAGAAAAACCAAACAACCAACTGTCAAAATTAGTCTGCAAATTCAAAAATCCAGTCACAAACTAACTTGTTCTAAAATAAATGGACAATGAGACCAATAAACACAACTCTCAAATGTGCTTATTAGTCTTAGAAGTTGTTCACAGAGGCCCTAAATGAAACTGTGATCGTTATGACAGTATATGATCTTGAGGAGTTTGCAATCAAAACAAGTGAAACAAGCGTTACTTCCTTTTTAAAGACAGTCAGCCAAGAATTCTACATTTTTTTTCCACAATGAAAGGGCATCTGTTTTAGTACCAGGTGTAAGAACTGTTCCTTAGCTAAACAATTACTTGAAATTTTTTGATTCCTTTTTTCCTAAGTTGATAACTGATCTCAAAAACCTACAAAAATTCAGGAAGTGGACTTGTGATTTTCTTCGTAAAACTCTTCCTCCTACCAAGCCAAGACAATTCCTTAAATACCTCATAAACTAGTTTCACACGCCCTTTGCAGACACTAATTTTTTTTTTTTTTGATTTTCACTTCCCATAATTTGCACAACTTAAGACTTTTCTAGAACCTGAAGCGATATTCTTAGAAAACTCTTCAGCAAAGTACCACTTACCAAGTCCTTCAGAGAATCAGAAAAACAATGGAAAAGAATTTATTTTTGGTTTTCAACAGACAAAACCTTTTTAACCTAGCATTACTGATCTGGCAGATCAAAAAGCCTAAGGAAGATGCTAAAAACCAAATGCTCTTTGTGAAAAACTTCACAGAAGTCAGTCACTCTCGTAAGGTGCAGTTCATGCCAAGTTTCACTTGTCCCGTGATAAAAGGTCCTCTCAAGGAGGATCAAAAGACAGCATCTCCAGCAGAAGCATAAAGCAGGGGAATGGTGAAAAACACTGTACATCAAGACTAAGAAAAGATCTGAGAAAGTAAAAATTGAAAGGAATTAAAATACCTGCCTAGGAAGATGCCATGCAACTGGGCCCATGACGAAAATATAGTCAGAATTTCAGAAGTGATGAGGTGGAAACTTCACTGGACATTTTACTTCAAATGGAAAATAGTTGGTTTTAGAGAAACCCAAGGAATGAACATGGACTCAAAATGCTGTTGCACTCCATTCGGAGTTCTTTAAAGCCTCATGCAAACACAGGCTGAGCAGACAGATGCCCTGTACAGAAAAAGATCCCACCCACCTCAGGTTCAAGGGCATAGTAATCTCTTCCAGCTACATCAAGGTAAAGGGAAGAAAGTTAACTTTGTTTTTTTTTTTCTCCCACCTATATGAAGAAAGAGAATGTGTCTGACTCTCTCCAATTCTTTGTTAAAGCAAGAGAGGGCTGTCACCCTAGTCATACTCAGCTATTTTGACATTCAAGTACATCTACTAAACCCAAGAAAAGCCTGTGAAAGTTGATGTTACTGAATAGCACTGTATTCACACTCCTTACACAGAAATTTAAGGAAGAAAATAAATATTTTTGCTGCTATTCACAGTGACTAGCTAAGTAACTTACATGGACCAAGCTGACTTGTCACTCACTCATGTACTGCTATAACTTGCTGAGTGCCAAAGAACAAGGAGAGTCAAAAGAATGGATGAGTTACTAAATACTAATTTGACGGGAAGTTTCAGCTTCTGACTTGGATGTATTTGAAGTACCACCATTTGTGCAAGAAGATCCCAAATCCCATTTTGTAATCTGCAAGACATATTCTCTCACCCAAAATGGTCTTCCTGCTGCAAACTAAAAGTGAAAGTTTAAGAACAGAAAATGTTTAAATGCTTATAATTCCAGGGCATGGCACCCAAAGTTGGCATAAAATCATTTGATGATATGAGTAAGCACAGAAAAAGATCAAGTAAAACCAAAGGAATAAAGAAGAGAAACAGCATTCAGTACATAAAGAAAAACTATTTAAGAATCAAAATCAACCTTAAATCATTCGATTCTTCTAGACTTGTGTCATATCTCTTAATATAAAAGACATGCTTTTATTACCTTTCTTTCGAAAGAGTGCATTTAGATAGTTTTCTGCTTGGCATTCAATCTTATCAGTGTTGGACTGGCCCTGAGATGACAGTTCCTCTGTAGGTGTTGACTGTGAAGAACCGATGACTGATGCACGATCCTAGAAGACATACGAGGATTATAACATCTTTCAGAAGTGAGCCTACTGGCAGTACAACATATGATTAAGTTATCGAGCTAATGAGTGAAAAAGAACGACTAAAGATATTTACTATAAAGCCAAACCGTCTCATTCCCTCTCATAGCCAAACTTTCTTGAGTCAAAATGCAGTATTAACGTATTTGCAAAATTCATTTATCCAACTCTTACTTTCATACCAAAAAACTGGATGTTGGGGAGTCATGCTTGGTATCACATTCATACTTACACTGACTGTTTCTTTGTGTAAATTACAAAAGGAACATTTCTCATCCATAGACCAGTCAGTTAGCTCTTCTGGCTCACAGTCTTAAAAGAAGAAAAAAAGCTAGATGTTTTAAACAAGTAAAAAAGGATTTTGAGAACAACATACACATCCTACAATTCTCTTAAATAAATTCCACCATAATCTAATAGACATTTATTGGAACAATGCAGTCAGTAGCATTCAATTCTTCAGAGATTTCCAAACTCTTGTTTGGCTCACATAGCTCAACTTTCAAATAGCAGAGGGCCCCTTTCTTAAAAGGAAAGGTGAACTCATAGATTTCAGTTGACTACTTATCACAGTTACGGGAGGCATATGAATACTGTAACTCAAGCTTGGAATTCCACTGTCATCCCTTTTAACAAAAGTGTGCAAATGCGTAGCGAACTAAGCTAAGAACTAGGATACGGACTCCTCGCCATTTGAGCTACGCGTGCTGTACTTACAGTATTTTAATTTATTTTATACAATCACTACAAATAAACCAAAACCCTATACTCACCTGTAGCACTTGATTTATTTAGAAAACTTTAAAATAACTTCATATGTTTTATCAGAAGATGTACTTTGGTCTTGAGGGAATACAGAACTTAAACAGATTGTCTGTATCAAGTCCAGTCTTCTCATACAGAATGCAAAAGTTACATCTATTTAAAACAAGTTTTCCATTTCAAAAGTTAAGAGTTTTCCACCACGTACTCTACTCCTCCTGAATCACCAATTGCATTAAAGCTTTTCCCAAACCAACTAAATAGTGCTAATAGTTAAAATTAACCTTCTAATTTCTTGTTCAAATTTACTTACGGCAACTTACTCAAGTTTGCTTTTGTGGCAACATTGTTCTTATACTTCAACATTTACTGTTCATGGGTATGTAACACCTCGATATATTTACAGAGAACATCATTATCCCGTCTTTATACTTCATTTTGCTTGGCTAATCTAGGCCACCCAGTTTTCTCTCATGAGATTCAACCTCATCTTTCCTGCACCATTCTCATTTGAACACCTGTTTCCTGAACACAGGCGACCAAGCTCTTGAGATGATGCCTTTCTTTTACATTTACATTGGACTTCCTTAAACTGTAGGCAGTACTTGTCCTACAGTATCCTAGTTGTGCATGGGTCTTTATCACAGCTGTAGCATTTTGGCAGGTGAATATGAACCTGATTACCTACAACACCAACATCCCTCTCCATCCCATTTATTTCCAGTTCATGCACTTAGATACCTTAACAACTTTCCCCCCTCCTTATTCATTATCAAATGTTTCCTCCTTTTCTCTGTATCACTAAATTACAATCACTGTTCCGTTAGGAAGGTTCTTGAGGTTATCTTCTTTCAATAACACACTGTGGTGGGTTGACCTCAGCCAGCTGCCAACCCCCACCCAGTCTCTCTCTCACTCCCCCTGCTCAACAAGGCAGGGGGAGAAAACAAGGTGGAAAAACTTGTGGGTCAGGACAAAGACAGGGAGATCACTTACCAATTACTGTCACAGGCAAGCCAAACTCAACTTGGGGAAAAATTACTTTATTTATTGCCAATAAAAATAGATTTCCATAATGAGAAAGGCAAAACTAAAACCACCTTACCACCCCTTCTTCCCTGTCTTCAAGTTCACTCCTTCATTCCCGATTCTTCTACCTCCTTGCCCACCCAAAACTGCACAAGGAGGATGGTGAACTGAGGAGACATAGTTCCTCTCTGCTTCTCCTTCCTCCTCATGTTTTTCCCCTGCTCCAGCACGGGGTCCTTCCCACAGGCTACAGGTCTTCGTGAACTGCCCCAGCATGGCTCCTTCCCACAGCTAAGCTCTTCACAAACTGCTCTAGCATGCGTGTTTTCCACAGGGCATAGTACTTCAGGAAGAGACTGCTCCACAAGCCTACAGTTCCTGCCAGAAAACCTGCTCCTGCGTGCGCTCCTCTCTACAGGCTGCAATTCTTGCCAGGAGTCTGCTCCAGCATGGGCTCACCATGCTTTGTAGCTTCCTTCAGGGCATCTCCACCCGCTCCATTGTGGGGTCCTCCACAGACTGCAGTTGGAAGCCANGTCATGCTTGGTATCACATTCATACTTACACTGACTGTTTCTTTGTGTAAATTACAAAAGGAACATTTCTCATCCATAGACCAGTCAGTTAGCTCTTCTGGCTCACAGTCTTAAAAGAAGAAAAAAAGCTAGATGTTTTAAACAAGTAAAAAAGGATTTTGAGAACAACATACACATCCTACAATTCTCTTAAATAAATTCCACCATAATCTAATAGACATTTATTGGAACAATGCAGTCAGTAGCATTCAATTCTTCAGAGATTTCCAAACTCTTGTTTGGCTCACATAGCTCAACTTTCAAATAGCAGAGGGCCCCTTTCTTAAAAGGAAAGGTGAACTCATAGATTTCAGTTGACTACTTATCACAGTTACGGGAGGCATATGAATACTGTAACTCAAGCTTGGAATTCCACTGTCATCCCTTTTAACAAAAGTGTGCAAATGCGTAGCGAACTAAGCTAAGAACTAGGATACGGACTCCTCGCCATTTGAGCTACGCGTGCTGTACTTACAGTATTTTAATTTATTTTATACAATCACTACAAATAAACCAAAACCCTATACTCACCTGTAGCACTTGATTTATTTAGAAAACTTTAAAATAACTTCATATGTTTTATCAGAAGATGTACTTTGGTCTTGAGGGAATACAGAACTTAAACAGATTGTCTGTATCAAGTCCAGTCTTCTCATACAGAATGCAAAAGTTACATCTATTTAAAACAAGTTTTCCATTTCAAAAGTTAAGAGTTTTCCACCACGTACTCTACTCCTCCTGAATCACCAATTGCATTAAAGCTTTTCCCAAACCAACTAAATAGTGCTAATAGTTAAAATTAACCTTCTAATTTCTTGTTCAAATTTACTTACGGCAACTTACTCAAGTTTGCTTTTGTGGCAACATTGTTCTTATACTTCAACATTTACTGTTCATGGGTATGTAACACCTCGATATATTTACAGAGAACATCATTATCCCGTCTTTATACTTCATTTTGCTTGGCTAATCTAGGCCACCCAGTTTTCTCTCATGAGATTCAACCTCATCTTTCCTGCACCATTCTCATTTGAACACCTGTTTCCTGAACACAGGCGACCAAGCTCTTGAGATGATGCCTTTCTTTTACATTTACATTGGACTTCCTTAAACTGTAGGCAGTACTTGTCCTACAGTATCCTAGTTGTGCATGGGTCTTTATCACAGCTGTAGCATTTTGGCAGGTGAATATGAACCTGATTACCTACAACACCAACATCCCTCTCCATCCCATTTATTTCCAGTTCATGCACTTAGATACCTTAACAACTTTCCCCCCTCCTTATTCATTATCAAATGTTTCCTCCTTTTCTCTGTATCACTAAATTACAATCACTGTTCCGTTAGGAAGGTTCTTGAGGTTATCTTCTTTCAATAACACACTGTGGTGGGTTGACCTCAGCCAGCTGCCAACCCCCACCCAGTCTCTCTCTCACTCCCCCTGCTCAACAAGGCAGGGGGAGAAAACAAGGTGGAAAAACTTGTGGGTCAGGACAAAGACAGGGAGATCACTTACCAATTACTGTCACAGGCAAGCCAAACTCAACTTGGGGAAAAATTACTTTATTTATTGCCAATAAAAATAGATTTCCATAATGAGAAAGGCAAAACTAAAACCACCTTACCACCCCTTCTTCCCTGTCTTCAAGTTCACTCCTTCATTCCCGATTCTTCTACCTCCTTGCCCACCCAAAACTGCACAAGGAGGATGGTGAACTGAGGAGACATAGTTCCTCTCTGCTTCTCCTTCCTCCTCATGTTTTTCCCCTGCTCCAGCACGGGGTCCTTCCCACAGGCTACAGGTCTTCGTGAACTGCCCCAGCATGGCTCCTTCCCACAGCTAAGCTCTTCACAAACTGCTCTAGCATGCGTGTTTTCCACAGGGCATAGTACTTCAGGAAGAGACTGCTCCACAAGCCTACAGTTCCTGCCAGAAAACCTGCTCCTGCGTGCGCTCCTCTCTACAGGCTGCAATTCTTGCCAGGAGTCTGCTCCAGCATGGGCTCACCATGCTTTGTAGCTTCCTTCAGGGCATCTCCACCCGCTCCATTGTGGGGTCCTCCACAGACTGCAGTTGGAAGCCAGTGTGGTCCTTGATGGGCTGCAGATTCTACCTGCTTCACCGTGGTCCTCCTCTCCATGAGCTGCAGGGGAATCTCTCCCTCCAGCACCTGGAGCACTTCACCTCCCCTTTTCCTTCTCTGACCTTGCTGTCTGCACAGTTGTTTCCCGCTCCTCCCCCCAGCTGCTGAGCATTTTACTCCTTCTTACATATATTAGCACATAGCCACCATCACAAATAAAAGGAATCTGAAAAAAATTAGGTTCTTGAGCATGAACATAACCCAAGTAACTCTTTATTATTATTTAAATCTAGTTTACTCAGCTCTAAAATGCTAATTTAGAACAGAATTCTGCATTACCAATGTGTTACATGCTTCCAGGGATGCAAACCAGCAGCTTTGACTGGTTGGACAGATGATATCAAAAAGAAAACATGGGATTTTTTTTTTGATCGGACAGTAACAAAAAAAATAATGAGTTTTTTCCTGAATTTATCTAGCCATCCCAGGTTGTTTGAGCTATTGCTTTAAGATGTCCACAGATGAAAAAAAAACCCACTATTTCATAACAAGTTTGTGTTTTCATAGTTTTCCTTGCAACCACAATAAATCTACTCATGAATGTTGGGATTCTGCACATAACTCCAAGACAGGTTTTATGTTTTCAGAGACATTCTTCTGCCTTGGAATCCCGAAGTTCCACTGTTAAAAGCCTAACTAGAGAGCAATTCCTGTGTGTCACCAAAAAAAAAGCAGACCTTGACAAGCTCTACATAACACTAAATGTATTCAAAATATACAACACAACATATTAAGCATGCCAGTGAGCTAAGCAAAACTGCCATCAGTTAGCAGATATATATCAGATATATCACGTCAGGCATCCCATCTCAGGTCATCACCACAGGAAACGTACTGAGGCCAGTACTAGTTTTTAACTACAGACAGACAACCGCACTGTCAGACAGATCAGAGGCACAGATGGCACTTTAAGCAAGACAAGCTTTCTCTTCACTGCGTTCAATTTAGGATCATGATCATCTCCCCTCCCCATTTTATCTTGCTTGGGGCCAGCTGGTGAAAGATTTGCTGACAACCTACAATACTAGCCAGCCCATGAAAAAGTTGTTGAAACAGTATTAAAATGCTCTTTGCACAAAGGATGATACAGATTATTACTTGAAATCGAAGTCAATTATTTAGTACAAAGCTATTAAATATATTTTCATTTTTTTAGAATAAAATGGTCAACTTTGACAACAATTGCCCTTTTTCATTTCTTAAGCTATTCAAATCTTTGTTTCCCCAGACCATTTTTCCTAAAGAGTCATGCTGAATTAAGCAAATTAAGACAGATATCTGTAGTACTAACAGACTCTTAAAATGTGAAATAATTGTCTAGTAAATCTAAAGAGGTGGTTTACAAAATTCAACTCTTGCTTTCCAGTATTTTCTGCATTATTATTGTAATGTCCCAATAAGTTTTCCAGCTGTTTGTCATGATTTTTAACAAGTCACCCTCTTCCGTTTTATACAGCACTGTTGCTTCCTAATAAGTACATCAGGATATTTGAGGTGTTTACCATGTTCCTTCATCTTTTTAATTTCACAAAAACTTGAACGATAGTAGAGATTCATGTTTCTAATATAATTTTTCACACCATTACTTTATATATGAATAAATATTCCAAAACAACCTAAAGAAAAATAGAAAACACCCTCAAATAAACCTTTCATCCTGTATAAAGAGGGTGTTTTCCCCTGGCAGAGAGAGAATGATGAGAGCTGTTTTTCTCTCACAAGACACTGTTTTTCCTCTGCCCATAAGGGAACAGAGCCGAAGTATGTAATCCCCCCAAAATACACACATACCAGATGATTATAGGAAAGGTTTACTAACAGTTTAGCTAAATATCCGTAAGTAAAACAGAAAGAATAACAATTTACATGTGAATCTAAATAGCTGAAAATGGGTATAAGCAAAGCATTAGAAAGCCTTAATGATTCAATGACACAAGAACCCTCAAGCTTGTTCAGAGGTCAGATGCTAAAATATAGAACTTGACACCTTTGCAACCAGAAGCTCCACTATCAAAGTAGTCAGGAAAAAAACCGTGCTGAATAACGGAGGTGATGAGAACCATTTAGGCAAGCCCAAGGCAAGTCCTACATATACATCATAAGATAATGAAAAAATCTTGCCATCTTCAGCTAACAACCTGTTGTTATGGGTGGCTACTGCAAGTTAATTAGTTTGGCTTCTCAACAAGATAATTTCTGATTTTTACAAGATATCTTCTTTGAAAAGTAAAAAAACTTAGTAAGGCTGAAGTGTACCTCTTACCATTTAAATTTGTTATTACAACTTATTATTCCCTCAAGCAACTTTGAGAGAATACAACAATTTAATCTACGTATCAAATACTATTTCAAGACAGAACTAAGGAGAAAAATATATCATTTAACACACTCATGTTACATTTTATGCACATTATTAATTTTTTCTCTGTTACAAACAATACATAAAAACAACAATGTAAGAGAAAAAAATGCTATTGTAGCTAGGCAGCATGTATTTCAGCCAATTCTCACACGTTTCTGGATAAGAAAGCCATATAACTTCTTGAGGTTTGTTCAAGGAAATTATACACTCTTACTAATGAGGCATAATGCCGCACGTTAACAGTACTGGTTCAGTGGTTATGATGAGACAGATGGACACCTTACAAGGGGCAGTGATTTAGGCATGTTGTTAAGAGTCTCAAAAGTTGGGTCCTGAATCTGAATCTACCAACAGTTTATTTTGTTAACTAAGGCAACTTATTTACTTTGTACCCGAGTTTCATTATCTGTAAAGTGAAAAGTAGTACTTAAATTATGACAGTGGAAAGATTAATACAGAACTCTTGAGTAAAACTTGCTATAAATCATTATAATGTAATTCAGACTCAAATTAGAAATAGCCTCACATCCTATACTGTAAGGATATCTCTATTGTTGTACAAAACACGGCAAATTCAAACAAGATTATTTAAGTTACAGATGCTGTATCTATAAAAATGAACTAAAAATAGTAAGGTAAGGTGGGCATCCTAACTTAACTCTGCTTCATTTCTTCTGCAGTTGCTCCGGAAGTAAAATCAATTTTACAGATGTGTCAAACATGGAAACAGGCTTTAAATCTTGAAAAATTCAGGTATATTGCTAGCAGATATTCTTGCAAATGGAAAAAAATAGGTTTAAAACTTTACATTTTAGACAAACATAAATTTAATTTGCAGGACAAAGTCACTAGGGCATCAAATGTCAAAGGTCCAAAGGTCCGCTGCAAACAATGGAAATAGCATACCTTAAACAGGTTAACAAGAAGTCTTCAACTGCATGAGGCAAATAAGCTAAAACTTTCCCCATAAGACAGCTCAAATATATACATGAAGGAACTCTAAAAGAGCAATGTAACATCTTATTGTGAACTAGCAGGTTCCTTTAAATGTAACAGTTACATTCTGGTCAATAGCTCAGTACTTTCTGCCTTCTTACACAAAAGCAAAGATAAAAAGAAAAGCATCCTGAATTTTCTCTCAAAATGTAAACACTTTGATGCAAAAGAATAATAAAGCTTTAATCGCTAATCAGTGTAAAGCCCAATACATAGCAATCCATTAAATTACAACCAGGAAAAAAGATTAAAAACTATACTGTACACTAATACAGCAATGCCCTGTTCCCTCTCCAAAGCAGTAATGTGCTTGTTTATCACAGAAGATTGGAGTACTACCCATGAAAATAAGCTTTAACCCAAATTTACACATTTCTTTAATGTTTCTAAGTCTTACTAGTGGCATGCTTAGCTTTAAGTGGCAAAAAAATATTCTTAAAACATCAATAAAGTACTATTTCAAGTTCTCCCCCTTTCCCTTGAAAATACTGTGTTATGCGTATGATCCAGGCCAAGGAACTTGCACAATATTAAGACGACAAAACCATAACCAGGTTAAGGCAATCATTCCAAACCTATTCTAAGCAAACATAAACAGCATATGCCACTCTGTTTCATGTACTAGCAATATATAAGTTACATGCTTTACAAAGTATACTACCAGATAATGAATTGGAAAAAAAAAAAAGGAATATTTTGAAGGCTCAGTAACAGAACATTTTCTAAAGCCAAGAAAATGAACTTGATAGAACACTTCTTTCAGCACTTCAAAGCAATTTTGTGCTGGGTTTTCCTCCTCTGCTTTTATTAAAGACAGATAAATCACATCTTTCTTAACTAACTAAAGACTCAGGTGTTATCGACAGCTATTCCAGCCAAACCAAACCCATTTGGAATAGGCTAGGTCTTATAAGGGTAATCGAAAATATATATTTTTATATACATACACACACAGACTTAAACACAGATATGTGTTTGTTTTTTATATATGTACTTTATATATATAAATACATAAAAAGAAAAAGCTTAATTTATACAGACACATTAAAATATATTGAAAGCTTGGATTTTCTTGACTACTACAAGAATAAATGAACTAGCAATCATTACCTTCCTTCTCACAACTAATGTCAATAGGAAGCTGAGCAGCTTGTCTTTCCTATATAAAAAGATGTCTGAAAAATTAAGTAGGAGATGCAGTATTGCAGAAAAGTAAATCTTTCTCATGGGAACTTCTCAGGAATGCTTAGCTAATCCAAAATTTCCCTACACAGGAACAAAACCTAGGTACCATTTTACCTAGTGTTCTGCCTATACACAGTATTGACAAGAACATGAGAAAATAAACATTAGGAAGAAAAACAATTGATGATTCCCTTCTTAGAATTCAATAGATACTTCAAACTACCTTTAGTTAAAAGAAAAGCTAATAAATTAAGGTCATTGCACTAAAAGCTGGCTCATTTACCTTCAAATAAACTGAGGTCTCTTCGTAGCCTTGGTCCATAAAGCCCTTCTAAAATACTTTCAAAACCTGGAAACAGAAGAAACATTTGAAACAGTAAATCAAAAGTTTCTGAAAAGAAAGCAAATTTGAGAACGCTGGCAACAAGTATTCTCAAATTCTACGAGCAATTTCAAAAATTGTTACATTTACCACACAAATATTTACTCCTTCCACTATAGTACTATTCAACAGAATTAGAAGATAAAAATAAGTCAAGGCGACTGCCATCTGCACACAATCAGCCTATTAAGCCATGCCCCAACAACCTCATTAGACTTAAAATAACTGCCACAGAATCTTAAAGGTGGGAGGATTAGCCTCATAGCTCTACACAAGTGAAGTAGTCTCTCTCTTACACTGAGAATTGGAATCATGCATGTACAGGCGAAAAAAAACAAAAAGAAGGAGGAAAACTTCATAATGCAAAACTTCTCATTTATGATCACCTGAAATGACATAATCTGAGTATGCTAATATTCCTACAAGTACAAAAAAATCAAGTTTATTTTGCTTATGATATCACAACAGTTCTCTCTACTCTTCCATATCTGTATAAAATGTTTTAAAATTAAGGATTAGATAAATCCAATTCTTTTCCAGATTTACCAGCTAGACTGTTTAGGTTTTTGGTAAAGTCACATACTGTAACAAGGGAAAAGACACAAAGCAAACCAAATGATGAGAAAAACCAAACCACAACCTAAAAAACTCAAAAAACCCCAGAAGGAGGAGATACATGACAACTGATGAAAGACGGTGAGAATTTACATCATCAACATAACAGAAGTTTTGTTCAATGCAGAAACAGTTTCCAAGTGCCCCCTCTCCACCTTCCAAATAATAAGCTGATTTTCAACTAAGAGGATAACTCAAAGCGGCATTTGAAGGTTCTCATTCTTCATACTCAAGACCTGGCTATATTAAAGATGTAGCTTTTACAGCACTTTGCAAGGCTATTTTATCATCATACCACATAAAGCATACCAATATCTTCAGGAAACAACTAACTGCCATCAACAAACAACACCTAGAATCATAAAATTTGCCCATTGGCTGTGATGCCCTCTAAGACAATACAACATACCGCTCTCATCAAAAGTTATTTTTTTTTTTTGATTTAGAATGTATGTACGCTAGTATAAGGAAGAATAAATATGTACTGTAACTTAAGTAGCATATTATATAATATATTAAAATCCTAATGTAGACAAGAGAAGCTATCTTAACACACAGAAGCTGTTCAGTTTGACAGGTCGCATTTTGTTGAAATCTACCTTTCAATTTGTATTTTTATAATTTTAATATATGAACTATATTTTTATTATGAAATGTAATTGATTATAAGTATATTGGCTATAAATTTACGATTTGTGCTATAAATGTATTTATATTTAATTTTCCACTTTTCTTTGTAATAAACATAGCCTTATGCAAGAACACAAACCAAGTGACAAAACTGCTGTCCTCTCACAGACATACACACTTTTTTAAACACAATCTACAGAAACTAGAAAGCAAAAATCCAAGGCCCAAGCATACAGTAAAAGTTACCTTAAAGCATTATCCACCAACTCTTAGATTCAACGTCATACAAATTCACATCATATTAGTATTGCATAAATTCCCAGTTCTTCTGGCTTCAAAGGGTTATGGACAAAAAAAGTAAGACAGACAAACAAATTTGAAGTTAAGACAGCAATTCCCCAAACACAACAGTCTGGAAATATAAAACACACTACATGTATTATTATGATCATTAATATTATAAGCTGCAAGCCACTTTAGCTCAGCAGCTAGCCAATATGCAGGTTCTTGCAGGTTATTGTCACTGGGTGAAGACATGAATGAAGCGTCTCTTGAAGACAGCTGTACTTATTCCAAAAGAAGAAACACTACCTCCCATTTCTCAAAACTTCGTAAATCAAACAACAGGACACTTGTTTACCGTTCCAGTCAGCGCTCAAAATCTCCTTGGTTTTTGGACACCTACGTGCCCTCCTAGCCCCCAGGACGCGGAGGGTGTTATTTGTTTCTGCCTTTACTTTTGCGCTTGCACATACCTGCTTGCCCTACTGCCACTCCTGCCTATGCAGAAACACAAGCACAGAAAACTCAGCTCTGTGAAAGAGCTGTTTAAGGAAAAATGCAATTTCCAAACAGACTTCTGTACAGCTTATTAAAGATAGCAATTAGCACATTGCAGGGTTTTTTTTCCTGAACAAGGAAACACCACTGACCCACATCTCTGCTAGTTCCATCCCACCCACTCAAAATGATGCTTCTCTTACAAGTTCTCCCAGAACTTCCCCATGGAGCCGCAACTTAGACTTACTCATTTCCTTCCTCACCTTTGGATACTGGATCCCTTCTTTTAAAAAAAAGTTGACTTGTACAACCTAGTAACACAGAAATAATCTTTTTCCAGCCCTTATTCTAAGGTTTTCCCAGAAGAGACGTGTGCTACTTTCACTTCCTGCAGTTTTCTAAAAAGTTCTGCAGCAGCTTTTCAGCAGGATAGATACAATTTTAGTTTAGCCTAAACAGGAAGATACACTTTCCTTTCTATTACAGCTACTGATGAATACGCGCTGGCACTGTTTCATAAAATGTAAACCACCTGAACCCACACATTTCAATAAACCTTTGTTTTACTTTATGAGTTCATATGCACAAGCAAATAGTAGTAGTAGAAGTTTTGGAACTCTTCAGAACCTGAAGAGCCTCCAGATACCAGCTAGAAATACACTTTGCTTATACCTCTTGTAATTCACCAATAAAGAAAATTTGCTCTAAATTGCTTTAACATAATTTTTCGTGTCTTGGTGGCTGATTACCTCCTTGATTCCAAACTACCTTTCAAAACTACTCCAACAGTCTTCAAAAGCAGAAATTTATGTTACAGCTAGTCTCTTAACCCAGTTAAAAGTTTCCATAGTCTGCTTTCCTGAACAAAGTTGCAAACAGTTCTTTTCCCTACATCAACTCTCACCATCCCCATGACCACTCTCTAAAAAATCTACTGCTTTCTTCACTTAGGGCTGGGATGAAGACTTCCAGGACAGGGAAGGCTGGAAGTTGTGACCTCCAGCAAGAGGAAGGGGCTCTCTTTTTCCATCAGTAGCTATTCCAGTGCTGAAAAGACATGCAGCCCAGCAAAGAGGTAAGGAGGAGACATTCTGTTAGGTTTGGCATCTAAGCCTGATCCACAGGTCATAGCAATGTCACTAAAAGGAAGCAACGGGAGACAGGAATTGCAGCCTCCCAGAGAGTTGCAGGCTTCGGCACAGCAGCCAGGCTGGCTGTCTTAAAAGCCGTGCTCCTTGCCCGTGGGTCAAAATCTGGGATTTTGCAGAGAAACTCTCACAGCTCATTTGGCCATTGCAATATTATCATTTGTTGTCCATCTACATGGCCACCAGGATATTATCAAAGGAGACCTTCAGCAGATCAAAGCTAACTACAGGAGTTAACCACAATGGTGAATGACACCAGAGCCCAGGTGCTGATCTGGAGAAAGGCTTTGACAGGAGCAAACATGTCCTGTAGATCAACATTTGACTACCTGGCTGCAGGCAGGAGGACTTCAGCTCTTAAGATGTTAAGATCCTCCAAGAAACAGAGTGCTTGAGAAAGACAAGATCCATTTAATAACACAAATCATCATTGCCAACAGGCTTGTCTCATAAGGACGGCTTCAAACCAGGTTTGCAAGGGAAGTGGAAACTGAAGCCTAGAAAGTGGGAGAACGGCAAAGACGGTAAATGCACAGGACAATGCAACAGTGAGGATCTTACAGTCATCCTGTACAAGTGCATGCATAAGCATGGACACATATCTCAAGTAGCTGTACGTGAACGCATTCAGCACAGGAAGCAAGCACAAGGGATTAGAAATCAGAGTGCCTAACAATCTCCTTGGCAGTATGGTGAGAGTTCACACAACTGGAGAACTGCAGTGATGGACACTGGCTTTTAAGAAAACAGAAGTTCTCACTTCAAGTCAAGGAGGACAGTGCTTACACTTTACGCAAAGAACTTGAACAAATGGAGCTTTAGCGCGGAACAGGCTACATACAGGACAGCTGCAAGTCCATGGGTCAGGATTCAACCAGGGGAACATCGTGGTGAACATATGTTACAGACTGTCCAATCAAGGGTAAATAGATGAACACTTCAAAAAAATTCAAGAAAAAATGCTGCATGATCACAGGCCTTAGCTCTCTTGAAAAATACCAGTTACCCTGACTGGATCTGACTGCAATGCAACATGGTAGCACACAAGCAACTCAGGAGATAGCTATGGTGCTTGGGGGACAAACCTGATAGAGGTGGTGGACAAGCTCAATAGGGAAGGCACTCTGCTAGACCTACTACTCATTATTAAGGACGAACTAAGCAGTGATGTGACAGTTAACAGTGGTCTCGGCCACGGCAGCCGTGAGATGGAATTTAAGACCCCAAGGGAAGCAAAGAACTTGAGTAACTGAATAATGGCCCTGGGCTTAGCAGTCACTGATTTACCCCCCTCCCCCAGGAGGGGGGGAGTGAAAGGAAGCTGGAAGTAGGACTGTGTACTGTCCTGTCTAAACCAGAGATGTCTTAAATGGGCCAAAGGCCTATGGCAAGGTTTTTATAAAGAGTTCGCAGGATAGCTCACCAAAGTCAAAGAAATTGGAAAGGTAAGAGTAATTACCACTACTGAGCAACTTGGGAACTTTGTGAATTATCTCCAGTATGTTATTTAAGTGTCTCTACACGTTTACCCAGATTTAAGAGAGTATTAAAACAATACGATTAAATCCGAAGTCTTTAGACTGCCTTCACAACTTAGGTAAATTCTTCCTAAAGAGAAACTACCCTTCAAGTGCTCCTAGAAATTTATGATTTAAGTTTTCTGTAACATTTTATCACCATGAACTACTTAGTGTCTGTCACATCTTCAAAGCTACAATCTACATTAGAAAGTCTATGTTGCCAAGTATGAACAATACAGGCTGTAAAATTCTTTGTTATGAATAAAACAGAATAATGATTAAATGGATACATGCCGTGGAAGGTTCCCAGGTTGGGCACTTTACGCTGACTTACAGGGATATTTAAGGAAAACATGAGCACTCTTCCTCCCAGTGTGACCAAATACAGCCATTTTTTATCTACTGTTTAGCAGGAGCATGGCTATGTATTACGAAGGCCTCCTCCATCCAGAAACTAGCAAACAGCTAAGCTGTACGTGTTGCTGTGGAAGCTACCGGTAGAGCAGATTCTACGCTGCACTGAGCCTAGAGAAAAATTACAAGGTATAGACTTAGAACTTTTAATACAAGGTTGGCCTAGATTAACTTTGGACAGATGTAACTGAACAATTGTACAATGCAAATTGAGGTCAAACAGGTGTAGTTACAGATTGGCTACTGCTTTGCCAAAAGCTCTATCTCCGTAATGTTTCTGATAGGAAATAGTTATTTCAGCCTCACAGCTGATGCCAATTCAATACCTTCTCACACTGCCCCTCTCCTCCTTGCCTTTCCATACCCTTCAGGTGATAACAACTGAGACTGCAAGTATGTTTTCAACAAATTTGTCTGGCCATGGGTTCGGAGAACAGCCAAAAGAGAATAAATATCATGTAATACATGGAAGCTGACATGCAAAGTACTGCTTTCAAATGCGCCACTTGGGGAGTCTGAAGATAGGAGAGGTAACTGCTATGCAGTTGGGAAAAAGAATAGTAGTATATGTGCATATTATATTAAAATGTTTTTGCTAAGTTTGGTACACTCTACACCATACTAATTTTTTCATTCCCCTAGTCTCATTTATAGCCATATTAACTCCAATATTTGTGTCTTCTTTTCAAAAGAAAGTCCATTTCATAAAAGCAGATATATTTCCATTCACCTTTGACTCTTCATTCCTTCCCAAGTAGTCTCCCCCCTCCGCCCATTTACATGTTCCTGCTTCAAAAGTAATCCAGTTCTAGGGCTTTAAGTACAAGGCTTCCCCCCCTTTTGTTAAAGTCTGTATTTGAGACATTTTTAGTAAAATTTAATCTAAAATTTAATCCTTTTTAATGAAGAAAAAAAAGGCTTTTTCTTTCCTCCTTTACTGAGTGCTAGAACACAGCAATACTAAATCACAAGAAGGGGTCTCACAAGACTTAAGCAAACTATAATAATTACAGTTGATGCAGGGACATATTGAGGTACTTGCCTAGCCACTTGTAACGGGGCAATTGAGAAACCACATAACTAGTTGCAACACTGTAGCCACTTAGTTTGAAAACAAAAAACAAAACAAAACACACACAACTGGTGAAGGAAACCCCTGTAATTCAAATTCTCATCACACCCATGACCTCACAGTCACCTAGAAAACCCTTCATTTATACTTGATCCTCCCTCCCCTGATCTGCTGCAGCTTCTTCCAGTTTAGGAAGGTATGAGCAGATGAACTGATAAAAATCTTTCAGTGAGAATACTTCTAACTAAATTCACTTTTTGGTTTGATATGTTTCCAAGCCATAAGGACTGTTTTGTTCAGATCTCTGGATGCATACCAGAAATGGTAGATGAATGTCCCTCACGCAGATAGACAAAATTTAAATGGAAGCAGGAGATGCTTAACATTGCTCATCTGATTTGTATTTACTGCTCTATTTTTCATCTTCATGCTGAAAGGCTACTCATTAGAAGAGATCATATTGTTCTCTCTTAACTATGTGTTAAGGAATTTGGAAAATACTGGGTGCATGCAAATTAAGTTCTGCTTTTTCCCCTTCTTCTCCAGCATATCCTCAGTTAGGCACAGGGTAAGACTGCTGCACAATGCTTTAAAGGACTGCGCGTGCATGTGTATTTTTACTACAATGCAATGGAGACTTTTAGCTCAAAGCACTATAGCCTCTGGAAGGACCGCAGGAAAAAAGGGATCTTGAGGCTCTGTAAAACATACATTTGTTAACTCATCTAACAACATTAGTAGAATCATGTGTCCAAATCTTTGCAACTTTTATGTGCCTAAAAATTAGCTTATTACAGGAACCTCCATCACCCTTCGTCACTTTGTGACTTAGTATACCAAGAACCATATCTGAATTATGGTAATTCAAATTGTTTTACTAAAGTTCAAATCACTTGTTACTTAGCTTCTTAAATAACATCAGGCATCAGCATCTTCTCCTTAAATATCGGCAAGGAAGATTCATGTCTCCTTTTTGGTTTTTTGAGTTTATTCACTATTCTAAGCAAACGGAATGAAAAGTTGAAGTGGAAAAAATGCACATGCTAAGCTCTGTGGAGTTTAGTCCATTAACGCTGCTTTTTTAATCAAAACCAATGTGAAAGTAGGTTCAGAATTGCTGATTTCAATTCTTAGAGGATTGTAAAATTTAACAAATATTCTTTAAAATGTAATTAGGAAGTCCAAAGAATAGGATTACATTTAATAAGATTGGGTATACTACTGCCAAGACACAGCATTAACATGAAACTTCCTTCTTTTATTTTTTGGTGCTCTGTAATAGTACTTAGCGTTACTTTACCTCATTGTTAAAGCGACTTGATTACAAGTTAGAGTTCAATTCCTGCTTCTGCATTTTCCTTTGACCACAGGAACACTGCTACCTAGTTTTCATATAAATCCTGTTCTCATTCTGAAGTCATGCAACCCATATTTTGAGGCGGTATTTCTTAATCTATGAGGATTATTACATAAATTGTATGAGGAGTCTCAGAAACTAAAATTACACTGGGAAGAAGTTACAGACAAGTAAGGACCACAAGACAGATCCTGCCCACCCCAGTTTATCGCCCTAACCAAAAGGCTAACAGCTCCTTAACGCTGGCCTCCTTTGTCCCATACACTTTCATTTAAGTAGCAGTAACTTCATGGCAAGGTGCAACACAGAAACACACAGTTCTGAGATAAAACTCACAACTGACATTACCACAAGAAGTAGAAGTTTCCTTTCGTATATGAAAAAAAAAAAAAAGTCGTTAAAACCTTTAAGCTTCCACACCAGAGCAATGACTTAGAGGATTCCCCCCCCAACCCTTGGTACTTTGTCCTCTGTCACTCAACCCGAAAGTGATTGCTTCTGAAAACCATGTGTAATTCGACAAAGTGTATTATATAAATGACAAACCTCACTTCTACTTCTCCCTATTCTACACAGTTTCACAGCTACATTATTTAGTTTGGCTCAGTACAGGAGTATATCTGAAGGAAGTTTTGTATTACTAAGTCAGTTATCTTGCATTTAAACAATCATACCACGGACAGAATTCAGCTACTTTAGTTTCATCAAGCATTAGGACCACGTTTAATGTTTTTTGGTTTTGTTTTGTTTTTCAAGTAACCCAGGCAGACAAAGCACCAAGCCTCTCATTTCTCTGAAAGAAAAACTTCTGCTTCTCTTCAAATTCCCTCTCAGTAGTGGTTCAATATTTATTTTAAAATACAGGTGCAAAGTAGGAAGCAGTGTTTTGCTTTGGCTTCATTAAAAAGGCAAAGAAGTCATCTGCCTTTCTTACAAATTATTCCTTTCATAAGAAAGGGACTTGGAGCTCGTGTGCAGTCACCTTTTAGTTTCTAATCATGTAAACTTACAGCTTTCTGAAGTATATGCCCCATTTTACAGGTGCTGCTCGCACTCTGTGTTCCACCATATTCGACACTGCAGAAGGTTACTGGTTCCCCTGAAAAATGGTTGTCTGCTTTTAAGTTTTACATATTTTTTTTGGTCTCCGAATGAAGAAATGGTCTACTGGTTCCAAAAAATTAGGAAAAAAGATTAATTGCATCAGAAACCAAATCCCCTTAACAATATCTGTGTTTACTACTTAGCCATCACCAAGTTTGATACATCAAAGGACTCTCAATTGCTTTAGAAAACATCTTTCAAGTTTTCTGTAGCACTAATTGAAAATTTTGAAAAGCATTATATGATTATCTCAATCTTTTTATTACACCTAGTCACCTTTATCCCACCATTAGGATACAAGCAACTCCCTGACATCTTCTTAAAGGAGACTATTCTGTAGAGAAGACAGTTACTTTCATATTTTATAGTGGAGCAGAGTGTTTAATGCAGCAAGTTAAATTAGATGTTAACTTCTCCATCTGTTTCTTCTGCCTCTCCCTTCCTTCCACAAGTCAGTAGCTGTTCTCTCTGGCCCCTGCCCCCCAGCCATAGATGGATTCATAGTCTTAGTCGTTTATATATTGACATCATGCTCAAAGTCATAGGGATTTTGTTACTGCTGTTGGCTTGTTGCGGTTTTTTTTTTGTTTGTTGGTTGTTTTTTTGGGGGAGTTTGGTTTTTTTTAAATCTACTATAACAACAATTTGGAAAGGACAGATCAGGTTATGAAACCGCTGAAGCACTGAGTTAATAAAACCAACCAACCGAACAAGCAAGCACTCAAAAAATCACCTTTTTGCCATTTAAACAAATAGTAATAAAAATAAACTTGATTGCTGGGCAGAACACTCAAGATACAGAGCATAACAGATGCAAAAATTAATAAGTCTTTGTCCAGTAGTTACCTTTTTTCCTGTTTGTAATGTCACCACAGAATATGTATTTAGTAAAATTCATTATTTGATATAATGCCAGACAGATTCCCAGGTAAAAAACCAGCTCATTTTTCTTGGAAAAAAATTCTAGGGACATAATATAGGACAGATGTCGCATAGAGGAGGGGTAGGGAGAGGGCTTCTGCTGAATAACTTGTCTAGCTTGAACACACTTTTTGCTTATAGCACTAAAAAAAAGTATTCTTATACAAGAAAGTTCTAAACATCTATCTTAATACACTCTTTTTCTTTACCATATTGGTTCAGATGCCTGAGCAAACAGGAATGAACATACCAGAGATTCCAATGTGAAAGGGAGGAAATCCTCTATTTAGACTCCAATACAAATTCCGAACCATAGCTAAAAAAGATACTTGTTCTTCTCTAATGCAAGTCTTGAGTCCAAGAATGAATGTAGCTGAAGACACTGTTGCTGCCACTGAGAAGAGACATGGTGACCAAAAACTGAACTGAGACTACAGAACAGCTTCAGTTCTAACTGGCTGCTTTTCACTTAGGATAAAATCCCTTCCTTTCAAAACTCTACACTGTGCTTTATTGAGGGGATGCAGGCAGCAATGAAATATATTTTCCAAAAAGAATATATACATCAAAACTAGCTGTAACATTAAGCAGTTACAAGCATTAAGCAGAATACAAAGAGGGAGTAATATTCCAATGCTAGGGAGACCAAAACTGGCCATACCTCAGCAGCAAAACAAAAAGAGGAAATATGCTGCCTCCCCCCCAGTTGTTCAACAATTTTAAAAAAAAGGGTGGCAGCCAACAGAGAAAAAAAATAATCTGTAGCTTAAGTAAAGACTGAGGTTAGCACCAATTCTGAGTTCAGGTCTATTTTTCAGGTACTCGCTTATATAAATAGCAGTAAGAAAAATAAGGTTCAATAAAACAGGAAGTATCTCCACACTCTAAAGTAATCTTTTACACCAGTAAGAATGTGTCCTTGTGGACTTGTAAATAGGAGAACCCACATGCCACCTTTTACTGTAGCTTCTAGACACTGTCAAAAATCAAAATTAGATTTGATTTCTAATGTAGTAGCAAGATATTTTGAGATATTTGTGTTCTTTATTATTTAAAAGGCATAAGGAAAACACTTCAGAAGTGACTGTGCTACTCTGTGGATAGGGGACAGAAAAATGCTTCTAAGTGACAGTTACTAGAACTTAATTTCTGTTCTCTCTAAAAACTCTTCTTTCTTTGAACAGTGATGTAACCCCAGCTGTCACACAGGGACATTTAGATACAGAATTGGTGTGAATATCGGTGTTCTTCAGACACTGAAGCTTATCCTACTGCCTTTCTTTTTCAGTATGCTACATCAAAAAATTACTTAGGTACCAACTGTTATTCAGAACAGTGCTGGCTATAATTTGGGCTAATTTAGTTTGTATCCTTAGAGAAGAAAATTCAAAGGAAATAAGTTACTGTAAGAGATGGTAACATCCAGCTTAGAAAAATGCTTGCGATTTCCTCATTTGGTATCAATTTAACTATTTTACAACCTGAGGAGAATAATGCCCAAAACAAAACCATAGAAACAACTGCCACTTTCAGAAGACCACGTGCCTTACACACGTTCTTGTTTCTTTAACCATAATTTTAAAGAGGACTGAAAAGTTTGACTATTTTGTCTAAAAGGTTTAGGCTTGCCAGACAAAGGCTGCTTTTGTCTATGAAGGCCTAGTCAGATGTTCACTAAATCATTACAGAAAAGTGAGGTCCACAGCAAACCTGTAACAATGAATAGGAATGAATAGGTCACAACACTGCTTTACTACTATGCAGCATCACACATCTAACTAGCATCTGGGAGAAAGTCTAGCAGTCAACTAATGAATAAAGAGGTCTGGCATACTTCCTGGATTATCAGAATCAAAGAACATGATGCTTTCTGATAAGAAGGGAGAACTAGCTGAAAGCTGCTAGAGAAAAATACCGTTATCAGAAAATGCCAGTTCGCTGAGCCAAAAAAATACTTAATTCAGAACATTGTTAGCCTGGTGGGCTTTTGAGAACCTGAAGCTTAGGATTCTGTACTACAATGTGGGTCTACTGCAATCTTATGACAGGAGCGTTCAATGGAACTGGTATCTAACAGTAAGTTTAACAAGTGGAATCTCCTAAAAGATTCAGAGTTTCATGGGAATTTTCAGGACGTCTCTTTTCAATTATCATTTCTGCATTATTCAAACAACCTGTCTATTCCCCACAAACTGCAAACTGTTTTGAAATGATGAACAAGAAAAAAGTCATTCTTATCTCCCAGTAGATCTAACTCCTTCATATTCAGAAACTATTTGCTGGATTTTTTTTTTTTTTAAATTTGAAATCCTGCATTTAAACTGCACTAATATGGTGGTTCCCTGAAATCAATTGACACTTCTCTCATCTCCTGGAGCTACAGAACAAAAGGCATCTTGCACCTAGATGTCAAATTATAACACAGTAGGTGAACTATCAACCTTATGAATCTCAGTGCTGCATTCACAGTACTTATTTCCAAACATGTTATTAACACAAATGCTGAAACCCGTTTGTTAAAAAATATTTATAATTATCCTAGACATACCACAATTTTATGAAGAAATGAGAGCAACAGACCTTTAAACTAGCAGTTAATTTAAGTTTGCCATAAGTTTACTTTTCTCCTTTTTATAAAACCTATGACACGTATTTTCACCTTTAACTTACAGTTTATTTTTACAAATACCTGGCTTTAAAAAAATAAGCCAATGAAACCAAAACACCCGAAAACCCCCCAGCCAGGCACCTTTTTTGTATCCAGCCAAAATTTAGCTTGGCAAACTAGATAAAATTTAGAGCTGTCAACATGTCAACCAGGTCAACAAGAACTGGATACTCTTATCTACGTAAAAAAATCACTTGGAATAAGAAGCAATAACCACGCCTCCTTTGTCTAAAAGATTTTCTGGAATTCAAGGTTAAAATTCCAAGTGCCTCAGATGCTTCAGTTAGATTGGAAGAACTCTAAATTCAGCTAAACTGCTATTGAAAACCAGTTCTTAAACACGCTCAGTGCATAAAAGAAAAGATGGCATCGTTCAAAGTACGTAGGTAGTGTATCTCAACTTACAGCATGGACAACCAACCTGTAATCTACACCTTCTAAGCGTACTTCTGTTGAACTCGCATGATGTACTGAAAAGAATATACACAAATTCCTAATCGTTTAATATTTGATTAAGAGGCCTGAATTCCCTCATTTCCCACTGGAGATTGAAAAAGCAGAAACACAGAAACAAAGACTTCAAATACAAACTTTAGCGTCAAACTAGGCACTCTCATCACATAAAAGATGTCAGATATAAGCAGAGAACAGGAAAAAGTTAATTAGTCTCTTGGTTTTGCTTTTAGCATTTGACACAATTCACAGACTAAGCAGGTGTCTTTGGGTGTGTGTGGGAGTTACTTGTTTAGATTTTTTTAAAGACTATTATCATATCTGTACAAACTTTTGATAAACTTCCTCCTAATCATTAAATAGCGCAAGACAAAGCATGAAATGGTAAGATTCAAAGTGTGGGACTCAGACTCTCATCTGCTGTGGAACAGATTTCATATAGTACTCAAAGCCCTATGCCAGCTCTGAGAATTTACTGGAAGATAAACTTTGTAACAATTCTGTAATTAATTTCTGATTCCATTCTATAAAACTCACATTACTAACAACTGTCCAACCTGACTTGGGGAGCAAGGGGTAGACCACCACAAAGGAAAAACAGATATGTATTTCAAGTACCTAGTGGCAAGACTCTTAATACTTTAATTGTGGAGAATAGACAAGAGCTCTTACACAAGGCAGAGTTTAAAACAAGGGTTTACTGCCTTAGAAACACTTTGTTCCTCCTGTATTCCAGCACTGGCTCTCCCTTAGCAGAGGTAAACAATCATTATTTCCAGAGAGACATTAATTTTTAGTTCTAAATTTGTTAGTTTGTTTTAAAAATAATGAGAAGAGATACCTCTTCATTTTATACTGTGCAAACAAAATGAAAAAAGTTGAAACAAAAACTCAGCACAAATTCAGTCCTAAGCTTAAGCAGGTTAAAAAAAAAAAGCACACTTGAATCAGTTTTTTGTTGTTTTGGTTTTTTTCCCCCTCTAGAAGAACTATGAATTTAAGATAAGTAGAAAGAGGTAGAATCTTTACCAGATTTCACTATTCCATTCACAAACCTATTGAGTTTCTTTGACCCAAGAGAACCATATCCTATTGCTTCCCACAAGCCTCAAGAAAAGCAAAACAGGAAACTTCAGTACTTTGAGCTCATCTATAAGTAGGGTACTTTTCACTCTCTTAATGAAACAATTTAGAAGGGCAACAGCAACCACTTAGGGAAGACAGCGGAACTACAAGGTCAAGAATACAGGAATAGGATTTCTTAAAAGAAAGGTGTGATTACAGTCTGCATTTCCAGCAAGAGGGAAACTCCTGCAGGAACCAGATAAATCTCAGTTCCAGCATTCTGGAAAACTTCACATGAAGTTACTTATCTGGTACTAAACTTCTTAATCTGTCTCATAGGTCAAGGTCACTCATATCCCACACAAAGAGCAGAACAGCCTTTATACTAATCTGCAAGGTTGAGAATGAAGGCGGGAAAAGTGCCAGAGTACCTCTAGAGATGTACAACAGCCAAAGCTGTCGAGTGTCCAGTTCACATTTGTTCTGTATACCACATAATCAGGTCAGCTGGTTGTTAAAGGGCAGGTGGAGCAGTACAGCACCACACAGAATGAAGGACAGTTAACAACTCTTCACCATCCAGAGCGCTACCAAGCAGCTACTCTTGCAGACAACAGAGGAAGAGGCTGCGCTCTGGCTCTTCTGAGTTTGTTGTGCTGGTAGCTGAATGAGACAGACAAGGTGAGCAGAAGAGATGTGCAATCTGCTGTTCCTACCTAGGAAATTAATAAAAAGGCCTCGAGAAAACGCAGTCATGTCAAGTACCAGCCCTCAAAACGCTATTACATGTGACAAACCAGAGTAAAGGCCTTACAAAGTTGGGCTCAGGCCAGCAAAACCCCTTTCTGAACCACTGGATAAGCATTCTTTAAAGTCACCAAGTAAGAGAGGTATTCAGCAAGTAACACCACAGGTTTCAATAACCGGCGTCATCACACTAAAGAAACAAGTTTCCTTAGGGCATGCCGCAATGGGTTTCTCACAGCTGCTTCTCCTGCAGAAAGCATTGACTAGTTAAATAAGAAATCCATGACTCCTTGAATTTTCAGTTCACTCCCTAAAGGTTTGTGGTACAAAGACCGCTTGCCAGAGATGATGACAGTAATTCAGACATGACTGATTTACAGACAAATGCTTCTCAAAACTTCTGATATTTGTAGGATTTACAAAACAGCTTATCTCTAATACAAATTCTCCAGTCAAACCCTCACGTTTTGTCAAGAAGCCTTAGTTTTAAGAAAATATCCTGCTCTGTGCAAGTGAAGTTGTGAGGTACTAAATGCAGAAGTATTCAGTAAATGTACCATTGTTTCCGAGGACTGTGCACAAAAGTTGATCTAGGGTCAGTGCTGAAGTGCAGTTCTTCACATCAGCACTAAGCTCAGAGCACTCTGGACACTTCCAACATTTCTTATTAAATCCCATTTCCTTGGGGCAGAACACATTGTTGAGGAGTCAGTAGACCTAGGCAATGGTGCAGACAGGAAATTAAACTACTTTCTGATATATCCTAACCAGTCTGATGGTCTTGCTGAAGAAATTAAAATGCTTTGGCTTCTTAAAGAAAGATCTTCTGAATCGTTCCCTGGTTTATCACTACATAAATTCACACTGATGTGATCTTGAATGCATGCAGTTTCCCATTTCAAGAAGAGAGCAGAACTAAGAAAATACAAGAAAGAAGGAAAGAACAATCAAGTTCAATAAACACCTTCTTTACAAGTAACACATAAGAACTCTTCAGCTTGCAGGATGGAAGAGACAGCCAAATGAAGATAGGTCAGATCTTTCGAAAAAGAGAAAATTGGAAAAACCCCACAACCACATGAATAGGAAACACCTTCGCCATCCCTTGCCTTTTTAAAGTAATGGTTTCATACGGTGCTTTCACTTCTTGTTTTAGGACAAACATAAGTGTCACATAACATCATATAAGGGACATCAGAGCCCCACTGAAGCTTTGAATTCCTTTGAAATCACACGCCCACACAAAGTCAACAATAACATGGTAGAATAATCCAGTAAATCAACTGTAAAAAGCAAGAACACTTTTTCTCCCAAGAATCAAGACAAGTGTCACTGAAGGCTGGAAAATATTTCAGAAGCATCATCATGCATTAATAATTTTTTCCCTAGCAGTCCACCACTGGCTGCAGACAATAGATCCTAAACTAGGCAGCCTTGCTCTGATCTAATAGAGCTGTTCTTATCTGATGATGCAGAGACAGATTATTATGACCCTCATTCAACATGGTCCAGATTATACTTTGTTTGAAAACTCCTTAGCATGACTCTAAAACCCATTCAAGCTGGAACAGAAGGAAAGGAAAATACTAAAACATATCACAAGAACAGAGAGCTTATTATAGCCTCTACACTGCAACTGGGATTGTACCAGAGTGCACACAGTAAACTCAGGACAATAATCACTATTAACAGTTTGCACTAGCTTGTACATTTGTAGCTACATCTTTTTTCACTTGTCTGTGAACTACTTGTTTAAAATTCAAATCCACTACAGCAACTTTTGAGCCATTAGTATTCATTATCCCTTAACACCAGTTTTTCCTATGTTAAATAAGCGATGTCTGAATAGGAATAAACAAGGACGGGGAAAACATAAGGAAAAACTCTAAGCGGTAGTGTTGCCACAATACATAAAAACTGTGGATAAATTAAGTCTAGCCAGCATGAGCTAGCATGATCCATTTCCAAAGAACAATTAAGTCCCTCCAAATGGCTACTGATTAGCATGTGAAAGCCTGATAACAAGGTAGCAGACTTCTGGACCTGGCAAGATTGCCATCGACTGACATTTCCTGAATAAGGTGGTAAGAAGACACATACACCCCATTTCCTGAAGCACCATGAGATGCGATAATTTGCAGCAGTACAGATAGAAATAAACAGATGGGATTAGACACTTGGACGAGGACATCACACAAGTCTCCTGGAAAGTATAATGATGGAAAGTATAATTTGCCTTGGTGAGCATGTTTGTGGTGTAATGCAAGTCAATAGTGAAGACAGTCCATACAGAAACATTGAAAAATCAAAAGCTGAGAGAACACTATTTATGGAGACAGATAAAGTTGTCAAAATTGCTTTATCAAAAACAGGAAATGACTGCTTATGTATGTTGAAGGATGGAGAGGTAGGGTGGTCCAGGAAGAGTAAGAAAATTGAAGGAGTAAGAACCAGTCACAGGTAAGTCCACAGTCACCGTATTATTCAGCTGGCAGCACAGCAAACTTTGGAGACAGAGTTTGGCACAGTCAGCACTACAGCCCTTATACAGAGCAGTCTAAGGCAGCAGTAGGTCTTAAACAGATCCTATTTTTCTTCCCCCTCATCAGATGGCTAACACCAGAGTGACCTGCAGCTGAACTACAGGTCACAAAGCAGTAGCCATTTGATAATCCTCCCCCATACTCAGATTAGGAGGCTTAATAGCTACACTTAGGTGAAGTCAAACCTTCACATGTAAGTGGGCCTTGCTGTGGCACACTGTCTGTTCTGTGAGCCAAACAGCTGCAGTCGCAAGCTGGAGTCCTTTAAAGCAGTCTTCTGTAATCAACGTCATAGACAGTGGCAATACTCATTATCAATCAAAAGACGTCCAGCAGTTTTGCACAAGCAGTATTTTAACCTGGCATTATAAACTTGTGTAGTTGCTTTTACAATGGAAAATAAGAATTAAGATGTGCAAAGTTTTTTGACAGTAGTTATGAAAAGCAGCAGCATATTCAACCCTGGGTTAATTACACTACCCTCTGACCTATTAGTGGCTCAGCAGACTAGAAATGCACTAAAGCTAGTTTATAAAGCAGTGGAATGATGATGATGATAACTATTATTCTAATACAAGATTTTAACTAGCCTTTAATCAAGATGATTTGAAGAAGCTGGACACTGTGGAATGTGGAAGATAAATATTTATAATCCAAAAATTAAGCAGTTTTAAAAGCAGTTGGTGGCATTTTGAATAAAACACATTGCAAAAACCCAAATATTTCCACTGAACAGCTCTTTAAACATGAGTGATCAATCCCCAGGTGCCACAAAAGCTAAGATGTCTCATAACTGGAAAGCAGGGCTCTAACAAGTTATACAGAAACTAAAAGCTGAGGAACACAGTTAAAGAGGTCACAAATTCAGTGAGCTTTCATTTACCAACAGACAATAAAAAAAAAAAAAAATCACATCTAGTGATATTTACCCAACTCTCACTCCTACAAAACAACACATGCTGCTATAGAAATGCAAGCCTGGATGGATGTTGAGAACCATTAAAATTAAAAGCAGCAGCTGAGACTCCAGAAGAATTTTGCAAAGAATAGAATGTTTATCTAAGGAGGTGTTAATCCAGCTTCTCAAGATACTACACAGGAACCAGAAGTGCCTGTGCCAGAAGTGGAAACAAAAAGAAAGATGACAACCTGGGTCTTTGATCTGCAGTCACACACTGCTGACTACACCTCACAAAGAGGAATTCAACCTTTACCTCTCAATGCACTTCTGCAGATTCAGTCACCTACTCCGTAATACATCATCTACCCCCTTACAGGCTCAAACAGATAAGCCACTACCATCCATCTTCCCTTCCCTACTCTCTCCTCCCTGGCTTCTCCATGCCTTTAGTGAATGGAAGGAAAAAGTGGTAGATTAGCAGTGGGGAAAAAAAAAAAAAAAAAAAAAAATCACAAAGTAACTTCATGCCCTCAAACAAAGTTGGTTTGGTTGTGGGGGTTTTTTTGTTTGGGTTTTTTTTTTTTTGGTTGTTTTTAAATGTACAGTAGCCAAATTTATAATGCCATTCTATTTTTCAGAAATTGATACTAGACACGTGAATCACACAAATTCAGTTCCATTCCAATCTCTATCAGCGTTCCAACCTATCTTATCAGAGTTCCCTCCAAGCACATGGAAGAGCAAGGTTCAAGAATAACATAAAAGACAGTGGTCCTAACTGGGACAAAGAATTCCAAGTTAGTGAAGTCTATAAGGCTCTGGCTGACCTCTACACTTTACATAAATACACTGAACTCTAAAGGTTAGAGTAACAACCTTGTTTGAAGCCCTGATACTTGAGTCATATTCAAGAAGTGATCCATTGTAACTATCTATTCAAAACACCCACATAATACAGCCAAAAAAATAAAAAAGGCAAGGACGGATAAGGGGAAGAGGTACTAATTTTTCCCATTTTAGCTGTAGGCAGTACAAGCCCTGGCTACTTGCCACCATCTGGAATACAGCTCCTCAACAGCATACACTGATCTAACAAATTGATCAGCATGACACATTTGTATTACTATTTCCCTTACACAGCTACTAGTACTTATTACCATAGCCAGTTCAGGAGACTCAACTAACAGGAAACCAATCCAGAGCAACAACAACAAAGAAAAATCACAGTAGGGCCCCCAAACTGACTTAAAAACAACAGCAGATCACTGTTGCATCAGGCAAGTTCCACTACAAAGGGAAAACAAGTGGAAAAGATGTTACTGTATTGTCAACCTTGGTGATTAGGATGCTATTCAGCCAATTTAGTTTCCAGCTTACTTTGAACCCCACAAAACCTGTTGTTAAATAGGCAGTTACTAAAAACCAGAAGCCTTGTTCTCTCCAGTAAAGCTACTTATACTCGACTCAGAAGACAATGCAGGTGTGTAGTAAACCTGATCAGGAAACTGATCCAAGTTAAACTAGATCTGACCTTTTCTTTCCTATTCTTCCTCCTGCCACGTTTCCCCTGTTTTCTAGGTTAGTTTTAAGCTAGATTAGTTTTACAGTATAGTTTGTTTGAACTGTTTAATAAATGAATGCTCATACCAGTCAACATAAGTCATGAAGGAAGGTACAGTGAGTCCAGAAAGAAACAATAAAATTCTGCTATGCATCAACAAAACAAACAAAAGTTACCAACCTCAACCATTTGTACATTTACTGAATGACAATTCAAGGAAAGAACTGAGACCAAGTTGCAGTGACAATATCGGTACTCCATGTTTTCGGTTTACACAAGTTCCAGCTTAAAGAAACTCTTCGAGCCTACAATGTAGAAAGACTATCAGAGTTCAAATTTCCCAGCTCACTATCAGCCACATAAAAGGTGAACAGCTACCATATAAGAACATACAATAAGAATGTTCAAGCTATGCCTAAAAACATTAACAAAGACTACGGTTGTTCCTGGAACCCTTAAAAATTAAACTGCTTCCCTACACCAGTATCTAGACATAAGGTGCACCAAAAACATAATCATGGATTTCATCAACACTGCTGAAGATATGTATATCTACTTGCATGCTCTGCAACACACTTCTGTTCCAAGTGCAAAGAATTCGAACAAAGCATTGCTCGCATCCCACACAGTTCATGAATTAGTCTGTGTAGCAGGTACAATTTTATCTTTCATAAAATTACACTCCATACATCCTTCCAAATTGCAGGTTCACAAGAGATCAGTGAACTAGTACTGCATGTACTGCTAGACAGACAGAACTCCCTCCCCCTGTTTTTTTAAACTAAGCCTCTGGGTGTCATTACTCTAACTTTTCTTGTACTGTTTTCCCAAGTAAAAATTCCTCTCCGGAGTCAAATATAAGATATCCCTTTAAAAATAGATAATGACAGCAGTAGGCAATTAATTCTTACTGAGAGAAAAGCTGGTGAGTTGAAACGGATTGTGAGAGGACATTGAAAAGAAGCTGATTTAACACTATGTATTTGAAACAAAGATAGTCCAACACAAGCAAAACCAACCCCATGTGTTTTCTCTTATTTCAATCTAAACACAGTTAATGCGATACATACACCACAGCAACTTCCAGTGACACATATTAACACACTGACCATTTTTTCCCTCATTTCTTAACCTGCTTAGTTCAGGGGAAATAGGGATGGTATATTTAGGGCTGTGTTCCATTCCTGGCAGCAGACAGTGCCATAGGCAGCTGATCCAATCCAATGGCTTATTTCTGCTAGTACCCATCCTGCTTCTGTTGCACAGTCCCACCCCTGTCCTTGTGCTAGAACCAGCAGACACTAGATTTTTTTTTTTTTTTTTTGCAAGAGACTAACTCCTCTCAACAGACAAGTGACTAGCTACTGAGCTAAAGCAGATCAGAGAGCGGTCCAATGACTGCTGATGCAAGCATACGAGCAGCATCAGCTGCATGCAGAAGTATGCAGAACTGCAATTCTCCATTCTGGTAACAGTTTCATGAGACCCGATGATACAAGATAGCACTTCACTGTTTTCTTAGATTGTGGTTTCATAGCAAGTGTTCAATGCTAATGTCGACTTGAACACCTGCCTCTGTAATACTAGTTTGAGCTATGCCCTTACACGATACCCTCTTCCCCCACTGCATCAAAAACTGCCTGTGAACTTGTGCTGCGATTCTGATCTAGGTTCAATTCCTGTTCTTCTTCCAACATTTGCAGTAACACTGACATTACTCCCTGATCTGTTTTACACTGGAATCACACCACGGTTTCACACCACAGCTCAAAGCGTGGCGGATCCACAGGAACACCTTATACCACTGTTACTGCCCATCATACTGGCTGACGGCACTAGGGCCGTAGCAAGCTTCTTTGCTGTTTAAAGACACTGGAGTGTCCAGGAAGCAAAAGAGTTCAAAGCGGGTATCATTTTGAAACCATCCTTGCATACAGTCTGGTAGTGGCTTGACAGGTAGTAGAGCAACAAGACATCAAAACAATCACTAACCGACAGACAAGAACACTATAGATGTATAGTAAAATAACTAGTTCTGCCACTACTACCGTGGCAACTATAGAAAATCACCCACAACCACAGCAGTATTTTAAAGAGTGACACTAACCTGCTGCAAAGTACTTGCAGCCACAGTGAAGGCGAGAACACTTCTGCATATTGTGGGAATGAAAATGGGAAGTAGTTAATGCAGGAGTGTTGCAAGTCTGGGGATAATACCGAATGCAATAGCTATAGATCTTTTTTTTTGTTGTTGTGGGGAGGGAAATCCTCTTCCTGGGAAGTGTACTTGAGAGGCAGATGGTTCAAAAAATGGTAAGCTGGAGCAGAAGTTAAAATATTTGAAATTAAACTGAAAGTCTAGATCTATCAAAACAGAATTAGATGCCCCAATGTTTCTTAGTTCAGCGGGGAAGAAAGTCTGAAAAAAATAGAACAAGAGTAAAGGAGTATTTGCATGCTAGATTTCACAAGCACACAAGAATGGATTTTCACTTCAATCACATTTCAGTTTTCATAAGAAAGCAATACCAAGGCTATTTCCTGTCAAATGCATGCCTTTGAGCTGCAGCAGAGGAACAGTAAAACTCCTACCCTATTCCTCCCCTCCCCCTAAACGGCAATGCATTTATTTTTTCACACAGTAGTTGAGATAATATTTTAAACTGTCATTTTCACAGCAAAAGATTATCCAGAGTCTTTTCTATATTCGCAATACAATGCAAGGCCCTAGCAAGCAGATTTCAACTTCCATGACTGGAGTTACCTGGCACTTTCCACTAAAAAGCCTCAAGTTACTGGTCCAAACTTTACCCATAGAATATCTTGATAACATAGCAAAAAGCACCACCTCATGCTGAAGCTTTTTCTTGCTCCCCAGCAATTATTAGGTCTCCCCTCTGTGCCTACTCCTGAAAGTTACAGGGACTCAATGTACCTGCCAACACTCTACCTGTAATGATCAAACGAAATTGGTCAATGGGATCAACGACTGCTTGAAAAAACTGCATAGATCCTGTTTCTTAAGGCTGACCACAGCACGAATCTAGACTTTTATAGCTCCACACTACCAAAGGCTCTCAATCCAACAGAATGCATTTAACCAATTCACATTATAAAGTTTTAATCAAAGAGCACTGAAGAGCAATTTTTAACGATTCTGGTATTCACCTCTATAAAATATCTTCCAATTTAAACCACCACATAACTCAATCACCGGCTAAGGTACTTCAACTCAGAGCTTTCTGGCACTTTTCCATAAACACAGAATTTAGAATTAGGGTATTTTGTTCGTCAGTTGTGTCACAAAGACTGTCTCTAGGACAAAACATACCAGTAACTGCTGCTGTGAACAGTACTTGCTAGCATGTATTATGCATGCTGTAAGAACACATCCAGAATCAAGACCTTCAGGTGCCTTCTAAGAGCACCCAGTTATGAACTCTGATTGAGTCATGCAAGATTTAGGTACATCCATAAGCACAAGTCTCGGCATCTTAGGAATGTCAGTGCTCAACATAACACACACAAAGATTACCATCTGAACAGCCATTTTGTACTAAACACTTAGAATTTCTGTGAATATATTCCATTTGTTTACAATGCAAAGTCTTTTGTACCTTTAATTATGTTTAGGTACCAAATAACAGAATTCTCAGTAACGTCAACAAAATTTTATCACTGTTTTTCTTCTCAAATTCTTGAAGCGCTTGAACATTTTGACCTGAGACTTTAAATTATATTCTGCAGGTCACAAATTAACATAACAGGCTAGCAAAACCCAAGCTTTTAATTCTAAAGCCCACGCAAATATTCAAGTCTGTAACCAGGTTTTGACAAACAATTCAGCAATCGAGCCCTTCAAGCAGAGGTCCCTAACCATCACTGACGCTCAAGCAAACAGTACACTGCAGGCAACTGAGTATTATTTCTGTCTCACAGTTGCGGATATGAACAATCTGTTGACTACGAGCCTCAAGCTGGACAATCACTGTCTTGGAGGTATTACCTCTGGCTCAGTTCACCATTTCCATAAAATAAGTGGATGAGGAATCCTTTACAGATAAAGGATTTCAAAGCGCTCCAGTGATTATACTACAGAAATGCAAATATCCAATCTAGGATCAATACGGTAAGTGATACATCAAAATAAAGTTATTTATCCAAAGGGTTTAGCAGAAACAGCATCAAATGTTCAAGACTACTTTCCTGTTTTGCTCTCTGAATATAACCCTTGACAAACAATACTCCACAGAACCACATCACCTTTCAGTATTTTTTTTAATTAAAAAAATACAAAGGGTAGAATGATCTGAGCTTTTTTGTTGGTGGTGGTTTTTTTGTTTGCTTTAGGACTGACAGCAAGCTAGCTCAAGAATTGTGAGGCTACTACTTTACCACATTATCTTCCTCATTTTGGTACAAATGTGTGATTCTCAAGAAGGGTGGAGCAAGAAAAAATAAGTTGTGCCAAATCCATCATATTCACCACTAACCCCCCCCATTGCTGTTTCAGCCATCAACCAGACAATTGTTCACACCTTCCAGTTAATACTAACTTTGTTCTTCAAATCCTTAGGAATACTTTGCTGAGCAAGAACAGTTAATCATTTTTACTTTGAAAGTTAATTTGAGCTAATACAGGAGGTTATTTTACAGAAGTTAATGCTATGGAATTAAACCAAAACCAACCAAACAAAAACCGCACACAAAAAAACCAACCAACAAACCACAAAATACCCAGACCTGTTAAGTGCACTCTACCACCATTATCCTGACTACTCACTTTCTTGCCACTTTGTTTACACTTTCTCTCAGATAAGGACTGCTCACAGGCATGCCAAGTAACAGTTCTTAACCGAGATACCTCTTGACTAACTATTAAACCATAACCAATGTTATAACCTCCTCAGCAGCTGCTAATCATTTCGGACTCCTTTCTATTAGCTGGATCTTGAATCACGAACATACAAAGAAATCACACCCTAAATAACTTTTATTCCAAGGAGAAGAAAACTGAGCATAAAGCGACACCACAGTGCAACCAGCGTAAAATTTAAGTACTTATGTTACAGTTTTTCACTGTGCAATTCTCAGTGAAAGAGCAACCCAAAAAAATAACTTTGAAGAAGTGAAATTTTGGTGAAATTTGTCTCATGGAGCATACGTTACATTTCTCTGCAGTTCTTGCCAGTGTTTGTCGTGCCGTGTAACTGTGTTTCCTGAACACACCCGGCAGTACACCATTACCAGTAAGTCCCTTCTGTCATTAATTGTCAAGCAGACTTTTAGGATTTTAGTTTAAATTTAAAACCAAAACGCCATGAAACAGCTAACCAGAGAAGTGGCCGCCTATATATCAGTGCATCGGATTTAACAGTTTATCACTGTATCTATGCCAATGAACTAGCTCTCCCTATGTATTCTAATTAAACTGCCTTCCTTCCACAAGAAGCGTTATAGGGTGTACTAGTGTACGGAAATACATGAAACAATGTTATAGGATAACAATGTTATAACCTGAGGGATCAAAAAGACAGTACAAGCATACACAGGTATGGTAATATATACACAGGTGTTGTAACAGATGTTTCAAAGTGTTATTGGGGCAACACAGTGAGAACAAGAAGCGTGTGCGCGGGAAGAAGCTACCAGGTTACTGAAAAATATGTAAATACCCCACAAATCCGGGCAAAGCTAATCGCCTGTAATTACAAGCGTACCTACGCGTTAGCCATTTACTTCTCCACTTTGATCTGGCCTCAAGCGCAGGCAGAAACACCGAGCGACCGGCGGCCGCCGGTGCCGCTCACCCTCCCCGTCAGAGCTGGATGCGGTTCCAGCGCTCAGCCGTCAGGGAGGGTCGGCACCGACACCAGCGCGCGACTTCAAGACCAAGGATTTTGCCTGTTTCCCTAAGAAGGGAAACGTCGAAACGATACAAACAAGCAGCTCCCGGCATCAAAGCGTTCGCGCGCACACACACCCCCCAGCAAACAAAAAAATAAAATAAAAACAACACCCGAAGCGAAGCGTCCCCCGCCTTGAGGTGGCAGCGCGGCGGCGGCGCACGTCAGGAATGCCAGCACCGGGAGCGGGCAGCCCGCCGGCCGGGAAGGGGCAGGGAGGGCGGGCCCCGTCCCCCCGCCTCCCCGCTCTGTCCCCCGGGGCGGGAACGCCGCCGGGGCCCGCGCTCCCCCGCACCGGCACGCGGGGGACTCACGTGACACGCACCCC
>VZSF01009146.1:0-69286 GCA_013398295.1 Chionis minor | reverse complement strand
CCCGCGGCGCCCCCGCCCCGCCCCGCTTCCCATCGATGTGCTCCCCCCCCCGCGGCCTACAAATCCCATAGGGCAGCGCGCCCCCCGCCCCAGCGCAGCCAAGGCCGGTGGCAGCAATGCATGCCGGGAGTTGTAGTTCGTGCCTTGAGGCGCCGAGGCGGGGTGGGGGGACAGGACGGCACCCGCAGGCCAGGCCGGAGGGGAGGGTTCCGCCCGACGGCTCCCCCGCTGCCACAGCCCCCGCGGGCAGCTCACCTCGAAGGCAGCTGGGGGGTTTTGAAGAGGATTTCGAACAAAACAACCAAAAAACGCGGTGGAGGTGTCACCCTCATGCCATGGGGTGCAGCTGGAGGCAGGGCTCACTCGCGGCCCCCTCGTTGGCCCCCATCATGGCGGCTCCTTCCATCCCTTACCCCACCACTGACCGGCGCGGATGCGGCCGTCACACGAGGGAAAGGCACGACGCAGTGCCTTCCTAGCTAGCTCGCCAAATTAATTTTTGAAAATTCTCTAAACCAGGCTCAGCTCACCAGGCTCTTCTTCAGAGCCTCGCCTTCGGCCTACTTTTTCAAAGGGCGTTGATCGCATGGAGTCGGACCACCATCAACGGATCCACGTTGATCCCATGGAGTGGGAGGTGAGCTGGGAGCCAGCTCCACACAAAACACAGCGTGCTCTCCCACCCCCCTGCCCACCTTTGGAAGAGGCCAGCACGGAAGCGAGAAGCACAGTCAGTTTAGGTCAGTGTCTGGGAGCACGCCTGAGAAAGCTTGCTGTCAACCTACGGATGGCTTCAGAACTGAACCCACATTCAGATAACAGCAAGAAAGTTAATGCACGAACGCCAGACTGGCTGACGCGGGGCACGGGAGAACCGCTGGGACAGCAAGCTTCGCAGCTCTGCCCTCACAGTCACCCCCGTGCCGTAGCTCCACACTCCAGCACAAGACAGACATCCCTCAGCACCCGTCTAATCTGACAGTTGCTACCCGAGCCTTGCAAGAAAGCAATTAGCAGTCCTGAATTCCCCAGGCAGAAAAATCGAGATCTCGCTGTTTTCTCAGATCCTGGTGCATCTTTGAGTGCCGCCTCCTCCCCCACGCTCCCCTCCTCCGAGCAGTCCTTCCATGCAGCGTTACTGCAGCAAGAAATGGTATTTTCTGTGCCTATTTGCAGGTTGTGATAGAAAATGGCATTTAATAAGGCCGTAGAAAAGACACCCTTGTTTCTCTCCTCCCTCCCCCATAAGAGTTGAAGGAGAAATACAAGAAAGAATCATTGTGCCCCCTATATAGACACAATATTTTTCTTGTGCTAGAGGATGAGCAGAGTTAGTAACAGTGGTACTGCATCAAAGCTGGAGGAGCTTCAACTGAACAAAGAACGGGAAGCCGCTCCCCACTCATTCATCCCTCTACATATCTGTGTTGAGTGTCCAAGCAAACAGAAGCAGGGCTATTTGGGAATGGAGCCCTTACCACCTTTCCGTGGAGCGTTTCAGGAGAACGGCAAGACTGGAAGTGCAGGTGAAAAGGCTTCCTATAGCTTTTCCTCACGGCAGCCTGCACTACGTATCAAGCAGCAGCTTCGCAGACTCCTGGCTTCCTCCTTCTTCACCTCAGATCTCTTGTGAGTACCTTGGGTCTCTTTTGTGCACTGGACTTCCAAAGAGCAACAAAAATTACCAGCCTTGTCTCAGAGAGACAGCAAAAAACAAGGTAACTCCACTAAGGTGTCGTCAAAGCCCTCACAGACTAAAATGAAACCTTATTTGGATGGAATGTTTTGAACTAGTAATAGCCTTCATTTTTTTTGCCACAAAATACTCTTAAAAAGAAATATCATAGAATCATCAAATGATTCAGGTTGGAAGGGACCTTAAAGACCATCTAGTTCCAACCCCCCTGCTATGGACAGGGACACCTTCCACTAGAACAGGTTGCTCAAAGCCCCATCCAACCTGGTCTTGAACACTCCCAAGATGGGGCATCCACAACTTACCTGGGCAACCGGTTCCAGTGTTGCACCACCCTCACAGTAAAGAATTTCTTCCTAATATCTAATCTAAATCTTCCTTCTTTCAGTTTAAAACCATTACTCCTCATCCTATTGCTACAGTCCCTGATAAAGAGTCCCTCCTCATCATTCCTGTGGCCCTCTTTAGGTACTGGAAGGCCTCTATAAGGTCTCCCTGGAGCCTTTTCTTCTCCAGACTGGACAACCCCAGCTCTCTCAGCATGTCCTCATAGGAGAGGTGCTGCAGCCCTCTGATCATCATCGTGGCCTTTCCCTGGACCTGCTCCAACAGGTCCATGTCCTGTCATGCACTTGCTTCTCCTGAAAACCTTCCATGGTGGATATCTCCTTCTGAATTTCTTAAAGATGTTGTTTGTTTCTGGGTGAAGGACGTACTCAGGGATTGCCTGTAGAGCACACCCCTGAAGATCAGTTCTGCTTCCACTGGAATGAACAGAACTTTGGTAACAGATGACAGGTCACGTCCTTTTTTGTAAAGAATTTACATAAAAATAAACTTTGTCACTTGTAAAACAGCTAATTGAGCTTAATGAATTCAACACACCGGAATATTAAACATTACTTATTTAACGGGATCCCTGATGTTACCTGACATCAATCAGTTTTGTAGGGACACAAATGCCCTGCATTGGAAGAGTTTTGGGAATTAAATTACATTTTGAGATTAAATAAAGAGCAGAGAAGAAACTACACCGCCCTCTCATTTGGTTCATTTAACACACTTTTTCTAGTTTTGAGGTTCCTCCCATTTGAAAGGCTTCTTCATGCATGAAAGAAAAAAGAAGTAAACCTGGCTAACAAAGCTGGTGGGCAGATTTCAGGGAGCAGGAGGAGGAAAGGGCAAAGAAAGATTTTCAAACTTAATTTTTATAGTTGCTTAGATTTTGAACTCCCAAGCCTTCTGAAAACACTGCCTAGACATCAGATACGCTCTAGAGACTGGGTTTTGAACCACTCTCTTCCTCTGAGATTTTTTATTCTTCCGAACTTAAAACTGAACCAGGCAACCCAAGGATCCTGCTTTGCAAACCATCAGGGGTGTTATTTTTACATTAGCTGTACATTTCTCTATGAAAATGCTTTCCCACCAAAAGGTCACTTCTTATGTGGATTTGTACTTGATTTTACAGAAGCGATTCTGCTTTTCTGAACATGGGTTGGATCAAAACTCCAAGGCTGATCGAGAGCAGAACTTGGAGCAGTGAGGAATAACTTCAATTTAGTTCATTTTAGCTGCCTATCCTGGCTAATTTTTATGGGATCATAGAGTCAGTTACTTAGAAATGGGTCTGGAGGCAAAGTCCAGTACAATTTTGTCTGAAGCTACAGGAATTATTGCTGCTGTTCTTTCTGTATGTTTTATCTCATATTAATTTTGAGATAAAGAGAAATTAAAATAGTCACAGATGCTTACGGTTTGATACCACAACCTCATCAAAATCTGACATTTTGAATTAATTTTTTTTTTGAACACACATTGGGGAGATTTAACTGATCTTACTGAAACATTGCAAAATTGTTCATCACCAAAACCTCTTTATAATTAATCCCCAAAGGTGAAATTCAGTCCTGTACAGACAGCTTTGCATGGCTCTTTGTCACGTAAGTACTGCTGTGTGGAAACTGGGGGTAAGGATGAAGGGTAATTAAAACAGCCTAACTCGAACAGTCAAAACCCTGTAGTAAGGCTTTTGCAGATGCTATCTGAAGTGGATACGTCCTGAAGTGGTGAGCTCCTTGTCTCACATGAATGCAATTTGTAAACCTGGAAATTGTCAGTGTTCTTAGTAAAACAGAAAGAGTTAAATGATCGTTTGTGCGATAGCTTTATGAATCAGTATTTTAGAGAGTCATTCATACTTGAAAGGTACATCACAGCAGAAAATAGAAGGGTAAAAAAAATAACACTGGAGGAGATTTCACCATAAACACTAACATGATCATTTAGATACAAGATCTAGCCAAACTGATTAAGAGTTATTTAGTAATCGGTGTGAATATTAGATTGCCAATACATCACTATTTAAACTTATTTGCAGTATCAATTTTCAAACAATTTAGCACATTATAAAGAATTCATAGAATCATAGAATTGTGGAATGTTAGGGGTTGGAAGGGACCTCTGGAGATCATCTAGTCCAATCCCCCTGCCGGAGCAGGTCCACCTACAGCAGGTGGCACAGGATGGCATCCAGGCGGGTTTTGAATGTCTCCAGATTTGGAGACTCCACCACCTCTCTGGGCAGCCTGTTCCAGTGCTCTGCCACCCTCAAAGGAAAGAAGTTCCTCCTCATGTTCAGATGGAACTTCCTATATTCAAGTTTGTGCCCATTAGCTCTTGTCCTATCACTGGGCACCACTGAAAAAAGCCTGGCCCCTTCCTCCTGGCCCCCTCCCTTTAAGTATTTGTAAACATTTATGATATCCCCCCTCAGTCGTCTCTTCAATTCAGAGATGCTCATAAGATATACCACTTTCTTTTGCAGTGTCAGATATAGGAAAATGTCATTTTAAGCAATCCATTATATAGGCCATTTTTCTTCCATAGAAGAAGCTCTGAGAAGCAAACCCTACAGTTCTGTTCAGCGATCTGCACATGCTTTTATTTATGCTTTGAAGGCAGAATCCCCGTGGTCACTCCTAAAGGTACATTCCTACAAATTATTTAAATTGCTCTAGAGTTGCCTGCACAAAGCGGAGTTCAAAGTCAAGAGCTGTAAAAGTACACTTATTCAAAAGCAACAGGATTTTTCAGGCATAATCTCATCCTTAGATTCGGGCTGTGATGAGTGGACAGCCATCACAGCATTTCTGTGAGAGTCTGACAAGATGCAAAAGAACACAATCTCATCAGCTAGAACACCAGGAATTTCAGAGATTTAAACAGATACACTGTACGGTAAAACACCGTGGCTGAACAGGTTGGCAACCTCCAAAAGAGATGTAAGCACAGAGAGTTAGGGAACGATAATTGTTTTGCCACTGCAGCTGGATTTGTGTGATTTCAGCCATTACTGCTCTGTCCAACTATTTCACCTACTACCAGTAGATAACTCCACTATTCCAAGTTTGATATGTAGCCTATTCTTTTTCCCCCAGTGGAGGAGGAAGGTAACCTCCAGCAGAGGAGGAAGGTAACCTCCAGCAGAAGCAGCTGGACCTGCAGCTGTAGTGCAGTACAACAGGAAAGCTGTAAGAGGGGCATCATCCCGTTATCTACACCTTCCCTGCCTGTGGTGGCAAGCAACGCAGCCCAGATGACAAGATTACACCTAATCAAATAGTTCTGACTATTTGGATTTTCATAACAACCTCAATCAGTGTGAAGTTACACAAAATTATCTTTAAAAAACATAATTATTTTTAAAATGGCAAAAATCCTTCACAGTTAGTTGCAGACATCTGGGTTAGGGGCACCATGAGCCTCGAAACTTAAATCCAAAACATTTCCTTGCGTTGTCATCAGCTCTAGCAGGGAAAATGAAAGCTCAAACTTGAATAAGAACAATTGGAGAAGTTTCCATTTCACACACTGGTGAAAGAATGATCTCAACAGGGCAGAAAACTCAGTCAACTTCAGGTCTACTCATTAGTTTTTGGATCACCAGGAGGAAGTGAGATATGCAAGCATTTCAGGCTCCTGAGTTTTAGGCCTTGTATCTCCCTGTGGTCCTATAAAATTCAAAATCATTTACAAATGGTGATATGTGAAGATGCTATAATTTAATACCAAATATCTTACAGATGAGGAAAGAAATGGCACCTGTTTACATTTGAAATCTTGGGGTATAATATTTCGTGTTCAGTGACTGCGTATTTCAGCAATATATACAATGAAAAGTACTCCTGTCTCAATTACAGGATCTGCTTTTGTGAATCTCATCAGCATTAGTTGATATCACTATCTTTCAACATATGTGCACAACTGTGTCTATGCATAGGTTAATAGAAAGCTAGCCAAGGTGAATTTCTAAGTGCACAATAACATTTTTAGCCAAACCCTGCTCCGTGAATCTCTACCTAGAGAAAAGTACCAGCTAATAAATGAAGGGAAGTTTTCCTCAAGTAGAAAGGCAGCACTACGCCAATCAAGTTAGCACTATATTTGCACCCTTTTTATTGACCTAATTCTAAGTACATGAAACATATTACTGCAGGCAGATGACCATTTTCAACAAATATTTTTATTCCTTGTATAGGAAGGTTAAAAAAGGGAAAACACTTCTCACCATATGCTCTAGCAGCAGTGTTCTTCAAGCTGTGAGGATCTAAATAGGTAAAACAAAGTTTGAGAGGATGTTTTCTTATCAGACCATCTAATTAACTTAGCAAAAAGCAGCCGAGCTTTCAAGAACACTGATATTCTTCATGTCCTGTCTACATTAACTATACTAGCAGATTTAATGGAGATGTCAGTTCCATGCATCAAACTAGCCTTTTTTGTAGCAAGCAAGCATTATAATAAAACTCTAGAGTAAATGTTCATAAAACAGATGCACTCGGTTTTACATGGGTAGCTAAGATGTGGACAGAAATTTCAGTTTATACCATTTTAGAACACACAGTGAAATTTTCACTGATTATTTTCAGATCTTTGCTCATCACTACTCTTTAGAGGCTAAGGGTCTGGTGGTACTGTGGCCAAAGGGCCATGGTCTTATCACACACATGTTCTGCTAGGCAAAAGCACATGTGTATGAAGGCTGCATTACATTTAGACAAAACCCTAGAGCTAGGGAAAAAAAATAATAATCCCACAACTTCTAAAGGTGGGCTGGGCACATTTGATCAGAGTGGAATCCAAAAATGTTACTTTACAGAATCACTCCTCAAAGCAGAGCTACATTTCAGTGCATGGTAAACAAGAAAAAAATAGGGCTTTAAGCAATGCAGGCTTGGAAGGTTAAATCAAATGCTAATATGGAAGCTACATGAAAGACTCTATGGTTTTAGCTTACAAAAACCATTAGAATACTTTGCAACTAGAAATATAGCAACTTTTGTTCGGTACTAGTTTAAAACATTTATTATTCTTGGAGTGTTCTTATGAGGATGATATATCCTATGTTTCAGTACTAGCCTGGCAGAAAAAGGTGTCTAAGTGAAAGGAGCCAGCTTGAAATGCCAAAAAATAACAAATTAGCCTTCTATAGATTAGACTGCTGTTTTAACATGTCATTATTTGACTATTAAAATTAAATTTAGAGGGAAGGTAAAATCCGATATACACTCCTAAGTGATGTCTCCATGGCACTATCTATCAAATATGGCTGTTTTTTCCTTCCATTTAAAACTGTTATCCTATGTTCCACACAGCTGAGTAATGTCACTCACTCTCTCTAAAGTTTCCCAAGTGGCCAAGTAATTTAAGTATGCCATCACCAGAGCAAGTCTGCAGCTGAAAATATACTGCTATTAAACCCAGAGAGAATAGATCACTAATTGCAGCTTAATATTAGAGATAGACATGAAATACTGAGCCAGCCATCAGAGCATGCACTGGTAATCCAAACTTATGCTATTATTGAAAAGACAAAGAACTGTTTACTGTGTTCATGAATGACTTTTACAAATACACTAGCTAAGTACTCGCAGAGCTAAGTAATACAAGGGCTGCTAGTTCTTCTGAAGTCCACAGATTAATTAGCATTTAAGCTGAGGAGGAAATTTTTTCCCCCAATACTACTCGTCCTTGCAAGTAATGTCACACTGGGTGGGTTTCCCTCTATGACAGTAGCACCAATAGAGCATGTGACAAGATACAGCCCACGTGGAGCATCAAACAGAGGATGTGGTTCCTTCTCCCAGAAGGATTGCAGTCTAAATAGAGAGGGAGAATATCGCAGAAGCAACATCCAGTTCACAAGCTGGCTGCTCCAATCGAGTCATTGCCCGGGAAGCAGAGCACAGGATACCACCTCCTCCGTCTCTAGCATCTTCCCAGGAGTGGATGTGCGGGTGACTCTGGGAGGAGGAAGGCGTTTGCCTGCAGCAGGTTTGGGGGATTTGTTTTTACTGCAGAAATTCATGTTGTGGAGTCCTTTGCAACCATTTCCAGCTGTGGTTTCCAGCATAGGCTGGAATTTTAGTGTCAACGTAACCAGCATCCACCATGGGTGGTGATAGGAAATGAGACTGAATGGCTCATTGGTCACTTGAGTAAAGCAGTTTATCTCCTGTAACCTCACTTGCAGAATTATTGCCTCTTGAAGTAGAGCTCTTCATGGTTTGATTTAGAACAACTATTTTTATTACATCTGTAAGCTTCATCTTATCAATTTCATGTATAACCTTTCTTTTAGCAGAATTGTCTGTGGTTCACGTTATCTTCTGAATCCCCCACTCCACTCTCTTCTCCCTCCTTTCCCACCAATTCTGGCTCTTCCATTTTCCAGCTAAACATCTCAAATTGAAAAAAAAAAAAAGTAGAAGAAAAAGAAAGGAGGAATGTTGTGGATGAAATTAATCACCCTTTTAGCAAAATAAACGGAGAGCAACATGATTTCTCAGACCCAAAATAATTTGAAAATAAGGAGCTGGTTATTCTTGAAATGCAACTATTTCACTAGCTAGGTTAGTGCTGTGGGGTTCAGTTTGCTATGGCCTTATATTGCTTCGCATAACTGCATTCTTGAAATGTTTGGGGTTTTTTCTGCTGGTTCTCAATAGGTATCTTTTCATGTGGTTTTAATCAGTCTCAGTAGTGCTGCAAAAGGACTGAAAATAACATTTCAATTTTGCAAAGGCAGTTAATTCAACATAACTGAGATATTTTCTTATTGTACCTTTTTTCATACTTAGATTTTAAAATCAAACACACAGAATGATTTTTTTCTTTGTTCACATTATTTCTCAAGTAGCTTTTTTAAAATTTGATTTTATAATATTCTTACCTTGCCTGACCATTTTCGTATTATTTTTTAAAGGCTAATTCAAACAAATTAATAGAACAATTATAGATACACATTAAGTATTCTTTTTTGGGAATCCCCTCAGCTAATAAAAAGAATGAAGTCACAGTAGGCTGAATATGACAGACTGAACTGTTCCTCATTGGATTCCTGCTGAGAAAAGCAGACAGCAGTGTAGATCTACTGCAGATCATCGTAAGAAAAAGCGTAACATTGCTGTTGTCCTTTCCCATAATTTGATCATCCTCAGAAAAGCCTTTTTCATTCCGAGCGTTCATGGGTGCAGATGCAAACAGAATTAATCTTTTCCTTCTCTATCTTAAGTAAGTCCGCTTTCCTCTAAAACCCCAAACATTTGTTTCTTCCTTTTCCTCCTCCTGTTCAAAATTTAAGCGTTTAAGTTCCTACCATTTGCCTCAAAGGATGTTTTCACAGCTAGGTATCTATATTCCCTGACAATGCCTCCCCACAGCACAGAGCAAGATGGCTGAGAAACTGGTGTGGATCTGAAAGTGCTGCGACCACTTCAGAGCAATGCTGGGATCCTGCTCCTTCAAGTTTGAGCACAGTGCCACAGAGATTCAGATATATTCCTTCTCTAGACAGTCTCTCTATTGTATCACTTTCCATTCTGAAATTTTGCTTGTCTTTCTGCTTAGGATTGAATCAGGCTATGTTTTCAACCTTTCCTGCGCTATTACGTGCGTAACTTCTTTCAAAGAGAAGCCAAGCGGCTCCTGTCTTCACTGATTCTACAGTCTTGGGCTCAAAGAAATAAAAGAATTTGTAATGCAAGTGTGAGAGTGGGTAATGTTTTGTTCCTTAAGGGACTTTATCTTAACTGTAGTGTTTTACTATTAAAAATAAAAAAATAACCATAGACTTAGGTGTTACACAAATATTGTTACAGGCCAAGACTGTACGACCACTTCAACAGATTTTGTTCACATGGTTTCATATGGAGAACTTTTGATACCTTTGTAGCAAGCCTTCCCAGTTTAGATTATTTCTCATATTCTTAGGCTTTCAGGCATTCTCACAAATTTATCAACCACGTGTTGCTGCCATAAAGTGCAATCCAACTAGTCATTCAGTCATTCAGACTGGAGAGTTAAAGGAAGTGCTAGGAATGTCTTAAACCAACATCAGTTGCTGATGATTAAAGTGGGCTCTAATCTTTTATCATTATATCCACAGGACTATGAAACTAGAATAGATTTAGCTACAAACTCATTGTAAAAAAGCACATAAACTTCTAAAATCCAAAGCAATTTTGATCTTGATTTTGTTCTCTTTTAAAATTGTATTTAATTTGAAGATAGGAGATCTATCTGTATGGATGCAATCTCCAGTTCTCAGATTCAAAAAAACTATCAGAGGTCATACACTTCTACTAGTAATTCAGCTATTTCAATCTGGAATTCTTTTAGGACTCAAGTGAATACTCACACCTTCACGATTTATTTTTAGTGTTTATTTTAGCGTCTTGTTCCATAGCTCTTGCATAGCCACTTTGATTTCAGACAACTCCTCTGCCAAGTTCCCTCCTCTCAGAAATAAAGGGTCCAGCATAAGGATCTCCCTAGCTTCTCCCATCTCCAACACTGATGCAAAGAACTCATTAAACTCCTCAGCAGTGGCCTTATCCCCTGTGAATTCTCCTTTTATACATGGGGCACTACTTCTAAAATAAATCTCAGCTCCATTTCCACATTGACCTTGCACAACTGTTTTGCATGATTATTGGCAACAAATTTGAAATAGCATCTTTTCACTGCTAGGATCAATATTTCTCATCAGCAAAAATATTATATTTTAATACATCTTGCATTTCCTTTGTAGAAAAGGAAAGGACAGGAAGAACATACTAGCTGGATTATAAATAGAGTCTAAGTACCAGAGTTTGCACTGTGCTTTCAGCAATATTAGGACCTTTAGGGGTGATGTTTTTCTGTTTGGTGTAGCCTTACCAGCTGTGGCCTGCAAGAGAGGAGCTTGGTCTGCTGCTGGGGAATTCCTGTGTAGCTCTGTAGGTTGCCAGCCAGGAGCTTGTGCATATGTGAAAAACGATGCCCCCAAACTACCTGATGAGCTAAGACAGGTAGGAGCCAGCCAAGGTCAGCATAACTTCCTATGACGCACAAGTAACTTCACACGTAGAGTGCTATGCAAGTATACAAATTCACCAGTGCAAAATCCCCACTCTGGTATTCTAGTGCTTATCAAGTTTCCCTTACCACAGCCATCACGTTAACCCTGGTTAGCACCACCCTCCCCACAGAGGGTCCCTGGCTAGATAGGTCAGAGCTTCAACAAGGTTTGCACACTCCAGCGCTAGAAAGGTTGTACAAGTAGTAACTAAAACTCCTCTCCCCTTATTTTCATATGTGGGCAATCAGTTGGTTAAGTGTAGGGGAAAATGCTACAACATGTTATCTCCCAAATATTTAAGCTAATTCTGTGCCCAGTGAGGGAATACCAGTAGCAAGTTTCCTACCTCTGTGCAATTACAAAACATTTCTCAAATTTAACCAAACATGCCAATTCTAATCTTGCTGTTTCTTGTCTCTGCAGAGCTAAATGCAGTCACAGCATTCTGTTTTTCTCCTATGACACACGCTCTCCTGTTATTCTCAGCTGCTCAAAGCATTTGCTTAAAACAGCCATACTTTCTCATGTTAAAGATACCCGAGAGCACTGTGCTTAATGTTTAAACAGCTCAATGTGTACCCAATTATGAAAGCAATTAATTTAGTCAAAGACTAGATTAACTGCCATCTGTGGTCTGATTGTTTGTTAAATTTGAGTACTTTTGATCAAAATTGTCATAAACAAAGTCTTATATAGCATGTGACCCAGTGACAAATCAGTGTTGTCCAAGGACGACTTGATACGAAGAGTCCTTGTGTTAAATTATATACATTTAATAAATTTATAAAAATAAATTGTTAACTATTATTATACCACTTCCACCACCAATTTGTGCAGTGTATATTACTTGGGATACATTTTATTTGTTTCACAGAAGTGAAACCTTGGAGTTTGCTGATAAAACGATGCTGCTGTTAGTGATGTAATAGATGATACAAGAACCATGTCTAGGATAAGATGATAAACATATACCTAGCAGAGGTAAAAAACCGAGGGGGAGATATGAATCAAAACCAAGCTAGAGAAATAAATGCAGCAGAAGCTTGAACTAAGATCAGCCCTCGTGACAGGACCCTACGTGGCTATACAGCTAGTCACCAGATAGGCAACGTGACTATTTAGCTAATCCATACAAAATGGACAGCTGTAAAAGGAAAGAGCACATGAGCCAGCAGACAAGCAAGCCTTGCCCTAAGCCCTCAGTTGTATGGTAGCTATCAGGCTCGTCTCGGTACTCAGAGATGTCTACTCTGACTTCCTAGGGCAGAGGATAATGTACTTTGTGTCTCCCGTGATCTGGGTGAACATCACAGGGTATTTGGGCAGGAAAATACGACCAGACGTCAGAGCTTCCCTTTCCCCTCCTACCCCCATGCACCAGGCTTTGTCAAAAGTGCACAAAGGCATCATTTCAGGAACATCATCACTCTCAAGCCAAAAATACTTGATGGATATGACCAACATTTGTGAGATTTTTCAGGCAGTCCTCAAAAGTTTATTTTTTAAACAAGTGAGCAATGATAACTGTCTTTTGAGAAATATGCTTCACCATGAAATATACTGATTTATCTTTTGGAGTCACGTTTATTAAGGCGATGAAAGGAAAAAACTCAGGTCTGACATGGTGCCTCAGAAATATTTTGAGTATAATACTAAGCCTCTCATAAGTGAGAAAGGAATCAAAGAGGTATTTCTACATTGCAGTCACAAAGTAAGCCATATTCTAGAGTTCAATTTTTGGTTTTTTTTTTTGTTTTTTTTTTTTTTTAAATGATCCTTGCTGGCCTGTTCTCTGGCTTCTCAATGCACTTAAAGAAGAGTAAGAACAGGCAGTAGAATTTAAAAAAAAAAAATCTCTGAAGTAAGATACTGGAAGTAAAATTACTTCAGTTAAAGTATACTCGTTACTTCCCTGCTAGAATATAACTGTCTGAAGCACATTAGCCTTTCTTAGAGGAACTCATTGAGTCTGTGCTATTGTCCCTGGATTTTTTTGACCATCACTGCCTAGAATATGATTCTCCATTTTGAAGGAAGCAACTGTTTCTTTTTTCCTATAAATGTTTCATTTTCCGCTTGGCTATACTGAGACCCATATTTTGTTTAATAAGCTGAGTGCAATGCAATAAGGACAGGTCGTCCTCACCATCACTGACACACACAACAATTTTTGATCTGATACAAGTTTTCATCTTTGGTATTTTCTATTTACTTTCAGATCGTTAAAGAAAACTTCAAAACAGCAATTGATTTTTTAAGTATCAAATAGTGTTGGAGCCTTCTGTCAACCTTTACTGAGGCCCGCTAAACAAAATTAATCAGTAAGGATTCCCTATTAACCACTACATTGTCAGATGCTTCACATCTTCTAATGAGGATTAAAAAAAAATTGTGCTATATTACTAATAAAATAATGTCACTCAAGACAAAGTCAAATACAAATGTATAGAATGTCACGATTTATAAATTGTTCTCTCATTATTTCAACAGTCAATAAATTCATGTGTGGTTTAATGTAAAGAGAATGGTAATTAAGTGGAGCATTAAATAATTTCCAAAATGTAAAAGACAGGTTGAAAACGCTTGAGTGTAAAACACGTGAAATTTCACTCACCATTGCAAGTCTGGGCTTTTGGACTTAATACTATGAGGTAAATAAATTCAGTATCCATTAAGAGTTTCTCCTCTAAAGGTATGTAAAGTTTCTTCTCCCCTTCATTTCATCTCTCACTTGTCAAAACCTTTTGATATACTCAAGATGTTTAAGGCATCACATCCAATTTGATTGTGTTTTTCTCTTCTACACTTCACAGTGACCCTTTGTACAGCATCTAATGCAACTGTTCTAGCTAACGAGGGAATTGGCTGCACCATCTCTAGCTAGAATTTACTCTCGGAAGCACAGCTGTGCTCCCACTAGAAGCAGAAGAAATAGTTATAGGTCTATCTAAAGATATAAACTTAAGCGACGATAGCGATTCTAGACATGGGAAAACAGTCATCCTTTTGGTCATCTGGAAAGACATTTCCTCTGACTTACAGAGGTATTCAGTCAAGCAATAACATGCCTTCGAGCAGGGAAATGCATTTAAAACAAGTCTTCCGCAGCCTATACGCTTCCTTAAAATGCCAGTTTGTAACATTAAAAACAAACAAACAAACCTTCATGGTGAAGAAAGTTCAACTCCATGCAGATTCCAGGTGACCTGTAACACATTTTTCTCTCTCAGAAACAAATCCACGCATATATATATACACACACACTCACGCATATATCCCTGTGCACACACACATAAACCAGTAGCAATCCCTCATCATGCAAGCAAAGCTCAGTATGAAAGTGAAAGTCAAAAGAAAGGAATATTGAAACATTCTGTTAAAACATTTTTCGATCCTTCACATTGCTTCTTACAAATATGAGAGTATTAGAGAGACAGGTGAGTATGGTCTTACCAATTCAGCAAAAGTATATAAAGAAAGGGTCGTTATGACAAGGTTTTTCTTCTGTATATTGCGAACAAATTTTGCTGCTTTGTGCAAGCAACAGGCAAGAGTAGATAGAGGAAGAGGTTGTAAGGTGTCCTGGTTTGAGGTAGAACAGAACCAATGTTCAGTTAAGCCTAAATCACAACATAAGGAAATCCTCTTAGTACAAGCTACAGAAACCTCCAAGCTACATAAACTTCTTCAGGTTTCATTTAAGTAAAATTTAATTTCATTTTGATACAGCTTGCTTGAGAAATGATGACTTACTAACCATCTTTCCTCATAATATTAAGTGATCTGGTAGTCATCTTGCTTCTCTCCCTGAGGAGGGGTAAGGAACCAGGAGTTTATGAAAAGGTTGCCTGAGGATCTGCTAACTTGCCTCTAGCAGAACCAACGCTCCTGTCTCCAGCGCATACTGTCTGCTTTGTAGGCAACATCAGCACATCTTTGTTAAAATAAAATAAAAAAATACAAAATCAAAAAAAAAAATACAAACCCAAAACTTTAATGTGCTATCTTCAAAAGAATCAGAGCAAAGGAAAAAATATTAAAATTCTCACCCACTATGTGCACTAAATAATGCAAACCACTACCTAATCACTACCTAAATGAGGGCTATAAATCAGCTCCTTTTTCCGCCCCCCCCCCTCCCCTAAAAGGGATACATTTCACATTAAAAGATAAGGCACAAAGGCTATTTTTATCAAACCTGATCCCCCAAGCTTAGAGTTATAACCAGTCTGTTACAAGAGTCAACTGAACTTTTTGTTCACAGTTTGTTCTATGTTATATTTTGTTAGTATGGCCACAACTGAGCACAGACAACAGCCGCCCACCTGTACTGCCCTGGTTGTCGCACTCTTGGTCAGGTGAAGTCCATGGGGGACAGGGAGGTAGTTCCCTTGGACGCAGTTAACCATGTTCACCTGGGAGAAGGTTCACCTGTGTTTAGGTGTGAAAGAACAGGATCGTTACAATAACTGATTTCTTTACTACATGATGAGAAAAATCTTGCCTTTTTAACAGGGTGAGAAAGAGTCTGAGGAAGAGGGCACAGTGAATTTGCACCTGGAAACAAGTTTGTAAAAGAGTTGGGGTTAAGTTACAGTAGCATGAACACTCAAAGAGTTAAGTCTTGGAGGGAATAGAAAGAGGTTGGCTTTCTTGAGGAGATCATGCAGAGCGTATTCGGTTTGGGAAGCTTCTGGGTAAGAAAAAGGGCCTGCAAGGAAGGTCATAGCCTCTAGAGGTTCAGGCAGGTAGGGGACAGATTTGTTCTCAGACTGTTTTTTTAAATGTATGTTTCAATGTTTCTGAATTTGCTCTAGTTACAGCATTAGTTTGTTTCACTTCATTATTATTTGTTCAATGGAACCTCTCTTTAGGGATTATAAATCTATAGCATCTTTGCGTGAATTTATCTTTAAAAAAAGGTGAAACTGAGCTAATGTCAAGCTTCTGGCAGAATTTGGGTTCTTTTTTTGAATAAGTTTAGGCCTTCATCCTGCTACAGCATTTATGTCAATAAGTGTCTGCACTTGTAGCAATCTTCAAAAATTTCCATCCTAACTTACCTTGCTGCAAATAAATGTACATACATATAGCTAAAAAATAAACATATTTGTGTTTTTGTTTTATTTCTCAGATCTATATCTGCAAAATAATTATTTTTTTTGTCATCCCGTAGCCCCGTTTTGTGACTTTTTCACAAGTGAGTTTTCAGTAAAGCTTAGTTTAAAATATGCAAGACTGAGGCAACGTATGGTATCTCTTGTTCTGGAGAAGAGAGTAACACCAAATTTGAAATATAATCTGCACAGGGATAGTTTTCCTACCCCTGAAATGAAATGCAGTGAGTATTTAACAACCTGAATAACACTTTCAGGAAGGAAGATCAAACTCTGGACTAACAGGTGCCCTTTCTGACGTTAGAACTGCACCTGGCTTGATTCTGGTCTGAGCAGAATAAACTACATTTGCTGAAACCTGGGAGTCTTTCAGAATAGCTATTAATATTACTTCCATTTTTTATGAGGTCTGTTGGGGAATGTTTAGTAAAGACAAAGGTGTGGAAGGGGTTTTGTCTGAATTCAGGGAACATCAAATATTCTGTACTGAATGATCATTTTCAAAAGCAAGTGTTCTGTTGTTTACAATGAGCAATAGGATTATACTGACTCGAGCTCATGTTTTCTTATTTGTTTTGGATTTTTTTCATTTGATTTAATCGTATCATCTCTATATGTTCCTCATTCTTTAAAATTAACATTTTAATTAAACTGTACTGAAATTATTTCTTTGTAAATATTTACTCAGAAACCTGCTTCACTAGGATGAGGGACAGGAAACAGCACTCTGCCATATACACTGAACAGTTACAGTTGGAATTACTGCAAACCTAACAACGGTATCTATTTATGAATAGATCTAAGAAATGATACAAATTGTTATAAGGAAAAGCAAAAAGCAGAGGGGAAAGGAATAAATGTTTTTCCTTCCAGAAATAGTCTATTGCTTAGAAACATATCAATCTCGAATGACAAAAATGAGATTTTTAAATAAAGGTCAAACTGGTATGACAGCAGTAAGAAAGCCAACAAAAGGAGCATGCATAGAATTTACTCAGCTTCATTCCCCTTCCTTTAATCTGAATACATTCCTTTTCTGCTTCTGTATAGCATTATAAAATGGAGTCTACGTAAAGATACAGTTATCGGTTATACTGGTGTATGGCTGTAATTCAGGAAAGCACTTAAGTAGGTGATTAACTTCAAGCATCCACTTACCCACTTTCCTAATTAGAAATGAACTTAAGCGCATACCAAAAGTTCTTTCCTGGATTGGTTTTATGCTCTGCCTGTTGACTGCAGCAGAGCTATGTGAGCTAGCCTGGAAGCAGCTTGCTCAGGGGCTGGAAACAGCCTCTAACCATAGCTGCCTGGCGCTCGGGGTGATTTCACTGACTTGCTTCCAGTGCTCAAGCTGCCTTGGTAAACCCTTGAAGTTCTGCAGCTTGCAGGAGACACCTCCTGTTAGTCTGCTCTGGTTTCTGCAGAGCTGTTGCCCCTCGTTCTTTTCCCAAGGTCCTGCCATTTCTTTCGTAGGGAAAGTACTGAGAGACCTCAACATCAGCGGAATCGTAATAGCTCAAACAAAAGGCTTATGATCACAAACCCTAAAACTGATCCCAAAAGACCTCGCTCAGTGGCATTTTCATTCTAGATGCACTTGAATATCTTTATTTCTTTGTCTTTAAAGGCACAAACGTATCTAGACTTCTGTTTCCGTGCATGTCCAAGGGTGCTGGGGGCTTGCCTATGTCCTACCTCAGTCTGGCAGCGATCTGGAAAGTGTTTGTCTACCAAATCCTCTAAGCAGCTTGATCTGGGAGGCATTCTCAGAGCCTACCTAATACTTACTACAGGATTAGGCCCCTAGAAAAATGTGATTGTAATGTTTTTTCAAAACCAGCGCTCGGGATCACTTTCTGTAATGGCAGGTACAACTACCTGCAGGCTGACACTGAGTATTCCTGTCTTTAACAGAAACGTCCTATTCAGTAAGTTAAGAGTTGAGCTCTCTCTTTCCTACCCAATTTATTACAAATTCCTTCCTGCATGACGTTACAATGTCAGTAGGATGGATAGAAAGCACCTTCTCCCCCAAATGGGTTCATGGTTATACATATTTCTTGAGAGGGGGAGGTTTTAATCCGTGCAGATGGAGGCAAGAGTGGAGTTTGGATCACCTTGTTGAGTTTGTTATTTAAGACATGAAGATGCATTGACAAGAAGGATTTGTCAGAGATAACCTGGAAGCTTAATTCTCAGGGATGGCTTATCACAGGGTATTTTTGGAAACCTGTAGAGTTAGAAGCTGAACCATTGGCAAGGGAGGACATGACATTGCACGGAATTATTACATACCTTGTAAGAAGAGAAAAACTTGCTGCCACCCATTTCAGTCACCATAGGTCTTATGATTTCTCTTAAAACTCTTGTTTTTCAGTGATTTACATTACATTTAAACATCAGACCTTCCCGTGGCACTTTTCTGGACAGAATGGCTATGTTCACATCAGCAAATGGCTTCGCCCATTGAACCTGCAGAGTTAGACGCTGGTGATCACGTCTTACGTCCCCATTAGTTATATTTTTGAAGGTTTACTTTGGACTTGCTGTAGTCTGGCTCTGTGGATTAGTTGTGTGGCCAGAAGTGCACGCTGTTAGGTGTGCTTCTGGAACATACCTTCTAGCTTGGTTTCACCTGAAAATAATGCAGCTTTTGCACTCTAAAACAGGTCTGTAATGCGAAGCGGAGCATAGTATGTGGTGATGAGTGGGAGGCATGAGTGAAAACATGCTTGAAAACACTAACTTTTGATTGAACTAAAATGCTAATGTAGGTGGCCCTAATATAATTTTCCTTCTGTAAAGATAATGATACAATTTAATTTGTTAATAGCAAAAGAACTGGTCTGGCAGTGTTGAAACATGAGTGCAATTTTACTTATGACCTCAGGTATCACTTTACTGTATCCAATGGTAACTCCATACTATCTCAGAGCAAGTCATAAATGAAATAACTAGAACATTAAGGTTTTTTTGTTAGATGGGTGGTTATTTTCTAATAAAATGCAGATAATACGCTTTTAGTCTTTCAACATACAAACACAAAAATATTTTTTTTCTAGTAGATATTTCTGGGGAAAAAAAAAATCTCATGAAACTTTTGGAAAGCCTTTTTAAAGGCTTGCTTCTGGCACTTAAACAAAAGTTATTTGCTTTATTCTTTGGTTTTTAATACTACAATATCAGCTGATTTAAATTAAATTAAAAAACTCTCTCCCCTCTGACTTTGTGCCTGAAAACAAACAGTTGAATAAGCTGTTCTGGATAATATTTTCGCAGTTCCAGTTATCTGTCACCATCTTGATGCTTGTCAATACTTGCAAGTAGAAGGGAAAGCAAATTCAGGCTTCAGGTATTACCATATACATTTAAGCTGGTTCTTAAATTGCATTGGGTTCAGCTGAACCAAGCATGTACTTAAATACTTTCTTGAATGGGGATGCGTTTTGTACAGTTAGTTTAGATGCCTGGCCAAACAGCAGCTAAAATTAAGTTGTAGGACTTCTGACTTCAATAGGATCAATAGGATCAATGACGGTTCCACCGATCTTATATTAAAAGATTATTCAGAACTGGGCTAAAATAAGACCAGTGCCCATCTGTTCCTGGATATAAATGCAGACAGGGTTTATGTGAGCTTAATTTTAACCATGTTACTTGTAATCTTTTATTTCTTTTGGTTCCGTATTCTTGCTACTCTACAAAAGAGCTAGTTTCACTTCAGTTAACAGGATATTTGCTCAAATATCCTGTTAGCGCAAACCCTATGGCTGTTAAAATTCACATCTGCTGTTTGGATTTGTAATTAACTCATTTAAAGTGTTTTAAAGATATATAAACAGCAGAGATATGATTTCAACAAAAAAATCTGTATACAAGTTTGACAAGAGGATGGAGTGTCAGCATTGAGTGTCAGCTGGGTTATTGAAGATTTCGATCATTTAATTGGGATTGTTTCAGTGCCTTTTATTGTAGTAAATACGCTAGGGCATGCTCAAGTCAGTATGAATCATCAGTGTACTATCAGAAAGATATAAAGTAAATAAATACTCATATAAGTAAAGCTATAACTCACAGAAAAGACAGGTAATTGTATACATAAAAGTAACATCCTTGCTGCAGATTTGTCCCCTAGTCATAACTCCCATTATCTCTCTCTCCAGGTTCTCACTAAAGCTATGATGGACATTCATTTTGCACACATTGCACTCTATAATACTGTCATAATCTTCACTTGTATCAGATAATTGATCTGATTTAGAAGATTTTTGCTGTATTGTGCCTAAGAAATAGAAAGAACTTCACTTTCTATATTCTTGCTATCAAACTGATGCTGACATAGTATAGGGCTGTTTCCTGTTGCTTCCTCCCTTCTATTTTCAGTTCTGATAACTAGCAACTACTGTTTTTCCACACAAGCTATAAAGTCTTGATTCTATCACTTATCTTGCATGGACTGTGTCTTGGTCACTCACTAGTCCAATATATTTTTGTATAAACATACATGATTACATTTAAAATTTGTGGAATATTACTTCAGTGTTACAGTTTTGCATTTATTTCTAATTTTTATTATAGGAAAATTCAGGCAATCATTTGAAATTTAGTTGATTGATGCTATAGACAAACTAAACTTGCAGTTAAGAAAAAAAATATCATTCTTTAGGCCTTAAAATGCAAGAAGATGAATTGAGGATTTTGTTTAAGGGACATCAGTACTAGTTATAAATGAAACGTATAAATGAAGTGGTATATATTAAACCATTGACTTGCTCTTTTAAAGTATATTTAATAAACAGGCACAATTTGTGTCTTGGAGCCATACTTTTTGCATGGGGAAGTTAAGTATCAGGTTATGTCTGTTTGGTTTTCTAGCTGGACTGTAGTGCAATTTAATATAGCGCTGTGCACAAGCCAGTGTATGAGTCTTTAGGGACCAAGGATTAATTGGAGACGGCCAATGTGCAATATCACTCTCCATCAGGCTTCTGACTTCTCTTTCTGTCCCTGAAAAGACCTACACATTTCTGCATCAGTGGTGGTAGAGACAGAAGGGGCTGGACTAGAGGGCTGAATGGAGCTGACTTGGTTGGCTCTGTGGATCCCAAAACCTCTTCCACACTCTCCTAGCACATACCAGGAAACTTCCAATCCATTTGCAAAACCAGGCTGAAAAAACCAAGACAGGGAAATGGCTGTTTATTATGTAAATTTATCTTATTATTAGGCATTCTTGCACCTTGTTAGGAGCTAATTCACAAAATTTTATTTGACATGTCATTTTTGTTGTTTAATCCATTAAACAATTCATGTTTGCAGAAATTAGGTCTAATCTGGAAGCCAAAGCATTTTATGTTGTGTCATAAACGATTTTTGTGGTGAGTAAAATAATTTTTCAAGATGTACAGTATTTCACAACCATCATTGTGAAATAATAGAATAACTTACTTTATTTTTTAAAGTAAGTGTAGTGTATTTACTGTGAGACTTCACCAAAAATTAAACTTTGTAGTTAAGATTTCATAGGTAGCATTCTATTACTTTAAAAAAAAAAAAGAAAAAAAAAAGAAAAAAAAAGAAAATACAAGTTAATGCAGTATTTTGAGCTCCATAGTTACTCATTATATTCTAATCAGAGTTTACAATTTTTAAAGATGAAAACTGACGTAAGATATAACTTGTTAAATACTTTCATCTGCATTTTTTGTGTCAAAAAGAATTTTAATATTAAAGGACAACTGTAGACTCCTAATGACTTGAATACAGTTTGACTGTTTTCATGAAGTGCTCTGTGGGATGTCAGAATATTTAATTCAGGATGTTAAAAACATCCCAAAATGTCACAATAATTATATCACAGCAGGCAATTAAAACACTGGAAAATGCCAACTGACTAAGTGTGTTCTCTGTTATTTAGGAAACTAATGAGAGAGTGACACATAAAGCAGAAAATACAAATTATAACCACAGAATCCAATATACATTATAATTAATTTTAATATAAAATGTTTATTAAAATAAAGCAACCTGTCTTAACAAAAGCAAAGAAATACTTATTTAAAGCTGCCATTTGAGCCTTAGGCTCTGTAATTCCCCAGGCATAAGAAGCTGTTTTTATGTTTCCCCTTCATTATTTAGTTAATTAGTTATATGTTTGTATTATGATACTGTAATATGGGTTTGCTTATGAAGCCCTTACTTACTACAGTGGTTCCATTCACTGCACTGTAATAGTCTCTGCCAAATTCTCCATGTGTCCGTAAATTAGTCTAAGGGCAGCTAGGGAAGATTTGCGTAGCTTGCGGGGTGGAAAATACAACTCCCTCCACAGCAGGTCAGAGGCACTGTAAGATCTGCATTGTCTCAGGGAAGTTACAGCACAAGTAAGGATGCTGATTCCTAGGCAGAAAACAATAGAGGCTTGGGGTTCTTCTAGCAGAATTCTTGCATTTGAATGGCAAAGGGTTAATCGAAGCAGCAGTGCAATGAGAGATGTTTTGATTTAATTTGGACAGGGATTTAATCCATAATCATTAAGCCAATATCCTAGTCTAGCAGACACTATGGAAATCAGCTCCTCCTACTCAACTTAGGGGAAAGCACTGTTAAAAACATGATTATTTAAAAAAAAAATTAAAAAGGAGAGATTTAATGAAGATGACAATAGGCAATTATTCTCATTAGTTAAATAGTTAATGAGGCTAGAATAACTGCAACTGGATAGCTTAAATAACAGAAAAATATATGATGTGTCAGATAGAAAAAGAAACTGCGAGAGGTGGCTGAGGAGGCACTGTCACTAATCCTATGCAAAGCTACAGTAGGCAACAGTCTGTTTGCTCCATGTTAAGGTGACAGCCATTACCTGGGGATCCAACAGCAATTTAACTGGCATAAATCATAGAATCATTTAGGTTAGAAAGGACCTTTAAGATCATCAACTCAACCATCTACCTAACACTGCCAAACCCACCACTAAGCCATGTCCCTCAGGACCTCATCTACCTGGCTTTTAAGTACCTCCAGGGATGATGACTCCACCACATTCCCTGGGCAGCCTGTTCCAATGTTTGATAACCCTTTCAGTGAAGAAAGTTTTCCTAATATCCAATTTAAACCTCCCCTGGTGCAACTTGAGGCCATTTCCTCTTGGCCTGTCAATTGTTAACTTAGGAGAAGAGAATGACCCCCACCTCGCTACAACCTCCTTTCAGGTAGTTGCAGAGAGCAAGAAGGTCTCCCCTCAGCCTCCTTTTCTGCAGGCTAAACAACCCCAGTTCCCTCAGCCGCTCCTCGTAAGACTTGTTCTCTAGCTTCGTTGCTCATCTTTGGATGTGCTGCAGCACCTCAGTGTCTTTCTTGTAGTGAGGGGCCCAAAACTGAACACAGTATTTGAGTTGTGCCCTCACCAGGGCTGAGTACAGGGAGACAATCAACTTTCCTAGTCCTACTGAAAGGCATACCGTCGTTTTTTCTTGCCCCTTCCCTTGGGCAGACATGAACATTCATGCAGCTGCAAGGTGAACTTGATCTGGCACTGATCTGGTTAGAAACTAACTCCCCAAATGTAATTTTTATTACAGATGAGATCTCCGTCTGGTGTACCACGTGTCTTCCTGAGTGCTCGTGCTGGCACAAGAGAGGGGACACGAACTGGGACGGGGGGAAGGAGACAGGCTCAACCCCGTCAGCAGCAGTGTGGATCTACACTGAATTAAACTAACTGGGGAATCATGACATAAAGGGTCGTGTTGCATTCCTGATCGCAACAGTTCAAACTGAATAAATTATCCCTGCATTGACCTGAGCACTGGAAATATCAGTACTTCATGCTCTTTAAAAATCAGTACCCTTCTACAGTTCCTTGATGTGAAATAGTCCTCAGATTTCTGTAACAGAGCTACATGCAGTGAATGCCTTAAAGCCATCTCAGGAAAAAGCGTAACAGTTAATCTGTTTTTTGTAGCCCTCATTGCTTTCACCTAAAAAGCAGTATTTTGCACTTGGTTGTTTTCTACATATCCAGAGTTATGGCTGTGGGTGGGGATGCTCCACTTGCAGCTGAGTTTTCCTTTTTGTGTCTGGCATGGTGTGGGTGGTCAGTGACCACTCAGCCCTTAGATCACTTGCATTGTGTGTTATTTTGAGGCGTGTTATTTTGCTTCTGGCTCTATATTAATGTTGCTCCTTGGGCAGGCTGTTGAGAACTGATGCCTGGCTCATTACACAGCCCTTTAGCACCACTTGTTGCTGGCAGGCCTTCAGAAGCAAGAGTTTTGGGCCAACTCATTACTCGTGCTACTGCTTCTGGGGGAAAAAACCCACCCTACTCTTCTGTCCCTTTCAGTCAGACTGAAGGGAAGAGGTTGAAATGTTGTCTTTCCTCATTTGGTTGCTTTTAGATAAGTGTTCATATCACAATTACCTGAAGGGTGCTTCCTGTTCTCATTGAAGTCTGACCCAGTGCCCTGGAAGAGACGCCGGTACCCTGCGGGTCTAAGGGCTAAGTAGCTGAGGCATAAAAATTTATGTTCCTCCATGTCTTTACATACAGACTAAATGAACTGTTTTCAGTGTGTCAGCTCAAATAAAACTGAGGCTCCTAATTCTGTCACTTTTATCTGTATAGGTCCTTTTTTGTTATAAACATCTTCAGGACTATTCTTTTTGAGTTGTCAAGAAAGGTCTAGGAGCGGTTTGTCTTCTGGTGATAGTTATCTTAAGTAAGGACGTGGGATATGTATACATTTATCTGAGATACATAGAGAATGCTCAGAGGTATTTATACATCTGTATCTCAAAGAAATTTTGCTTTGCAGGAAGGCCAAGGTAGAGTGAGATAGCCATTAAGACTACTGAATAGTTCCATACCAGCACACCTTTTTGTTCCACAAAGGTCAATGTATTTTTGTCCCTGCTAGTTGCCACGAAATAACATTTTTACACCCCAGATTAAGAAGAGGATGATAATTAAAAAAAACCCAAACTACTCCAAACCCTAGATTTTGGGAACTCTTATATTTAGCATGGATCTTACTCTGGTTTACTCAGCTCCATATGTCAGCGTCTGGTTTGGTTTATTGCATTAAAGAGAGCACTAAATAAACATAGAAAGACATACTCCTTGAGATGTCTTAAAATGTCAGACGAGATGCATTTGAACAAGAGCTCTACAAAGTCTTCAACTTTACTACCTGTTTATATTATTATAGTTTTTATATAAAACCTGCTGAAGACTGCAATTTTGAAAGGTACATCAGGAGCTTCTTTTGCCCTTCAGGACTTATTTTACATCTGTTCTGGTGTTGGGAACAACTATGGGTGAGGCCCATCTAAGGAGACAATGAAAACAGCAATCCTACCTGTTAATCTGGTTTTCCTGTGTTTTTCTATATTAATCAAGAAACGTTTCACTTTGCTTTACACACTGAAGCAGAACTGATTTTTTTTCTCCCTGAAGACTGTCCTCCTGAAGTATTTTTATTTTTCTTCTGCAGATAGTCTTTCATTCTACTTTGCAATGATGACAGCTACTCCTTTTAAACAGGTTTTTTGGTTTTGGTTGGCTTTTTTTTTTTTTTGTCTCTTTGCAGGATGAATCTTGCAGATCGCCTGTAAAGAAGAGAGTTAAAGAAACCAACTTAACAGGTAGAAATTACCAATTTGTGATTTCTTTAAAAAAGAAAATCTGGTCAGACAAAGATTATACTCATTATTATGAAACTCTTTTCAGTCACAAAGGCATTAGAAAAGGTATTTATAGCTGACCTTTGAAGATTTATAATTCCTTTCAGTGGAGAACTATAAAATTTTGTACTAAATGTTTTATTACATTCTTATAGTTAAAAATGACACATACTTTTTATAAAAGAAGTTTTAAAACAATTTGTAAAAGACCATTGAAGAAATATCAGAATGCATGAACAATTTCTATTGTTTAAATAGGTGAAAGAACTCTGAGGATATTTTTAGTCCATATAAGGTAGAAGATAAAAATATTGTAAATAAATAAATATCTGTCATATGTTTCTGAACTTGGACTTTGTACTTTTGCTGCAGAGCAGAAATTTCTTCCTGTTGTCCTAAGGGAAGCAAAATGTTTTATTTTCTTACAAAAGCAAGTCTTCAAAGGTTTTTTTAAAAAAAGTATGGAAGCAGAAAACTATAAAATAATTATTGTTTCCAAATAATAGTAAAAAAAAATAGCCCCTTTGGTTTAAGAAGCGCTGTGAAAAACTTTAGTTTTTCAAAAGTGAACTTTCTTTCCTTTATATTTGTTTCATATTTTCCCCTTGTTGAATCTGCTTTTCTAAAAACACATTTGAAGTAGAGTACCATGCTGCAAACTGGTCGTCTACAAACATGTATGAATGACTGTAATCACAGTAACTAAACCCCTTTTAGTATCAACTGGGTTACTCAATATAGATAAAATTACAGCCATTAGGCTAAAATAATCTTTTATCAATATCCCACATACTTTTACCTCTCAGCTGAGGTGCCTATAAAGCAAAAAAAAATTAAAAGCTGCCAAACATTACATTAGATTTACTACACGCCCTAGGGAGTTTCACTACCTAAATGACTGATGTTTTACTATCTTTTTAGCTATATTAATCTTCTATGGTATAAAGAAATTATATTTTTTAAAAAATGAAAATTATACTAAGAGGTTTTATAGTGAAATGTTTTCACTTACTGTTAATTATTTTTAATATAAATTCCCCAAATTATTTCCAGTTATTTTAGTTTATTATCTGCCAAAATATCTATTAAAAAGAAAATCTATAGCAGCATTAGACAATACAAACAATGGCTCCAGTTCCTGAATTCAAAGAAATACACTTTATTAACAATCTTGAAACTGAAAGTTGCAGTGAAGTTAACTCCCCTTTTACATTTTCTCTGTCTGGCCAGAATACAACATCAATATTTTAAAATTATAGATTAAATTAAAAATTGTGTATCTAGTTCTATCATCTTCTGAAGAATTATTTTTTTTCACATTTGTGATTGCTAAATTGTGAAACCAAGTGTGTTTAGTCTAGTTGAAGGTCTAACAGTTCATACAACCTTAGCCATGGAACTGAACAATCCCTTTACATTTCTACTTTCTCTTTTATCATCGAGTGGGTTGAAAATTCATCATCATAGCATTTTCCAATTAAAAGTCTTTCATTGGAATTAGTAATTTTTGTTCCACAGCTTTACTGGAAAAAAAAGAACCGGGTAGGTTTGTGGTTTGTTTTTGTTTCGCTAAGGGATTGCAAAAATAATATAGCAAATGAGGTAATAGCATTTTGGGAATATTTGTTATGTCCAATATTGATGGCTTTCTGAAAGGGAAATGTGCAGATAAAGAAAAAAAACCCAAATAAAAATTAATTAATGAAAAACTATAAAGAACAACAGTACATGTGCTGTTATTTCATGGTGGTGGTGAGCACACAGCTCTCCTAGAAATCTCTGTATAAGAGGGTAGAGCTCAGACAGTTGGTTGAAACACAGCCTGTAGGTTCCTATGGTCAGAAATGAAATGTACAAAATCCAGTCAGCTCTTTTAAGGATGAAAAAATCAGCACATTCCTGAAAACAGGATTACACAAGTGCATACACAACTTGGGACGGGCAAGATATCTGCATGTTCTTTGACAGACTTGACACTCCTACCAGTTTTACATCTGTCCCAGTCCCAATATAATTTTCAGTGAGGAATAAACTGCTCATCTCACAAAGGCAATTAATCCCTATAAGTAATGTGTTTTGTGTTTATTAGAAGCAAACATGGAAAGGCACGATAGTTGCCCTTAGAAATCACAGACGTGGCTCAGTGCAGTTGGTTGCTTGTTCTACATTTGGGCCAAGGTCAGAGGATGCAGATCCTCAGAATCAAGGCAGTGTAATTAAATGTCAGGTACCTCTCTTCAAACACCCCTAATCACTTGAAGTTTAGATTCCGGATCTCTTTCATGTGGCTTGTACCTAATAGTTTATTAATATTTCATTAGGAATGTGCCAATAGTGACTACTTCATTTTCGGTGCTAAATCGAAAAAGTTGAGGGGAAGAAAAAAAGTCATGTGAGCAGTAAAACTAGTGGAGACTAGCTTTCAGTTGATCTGTCCCCTAAATATCTCTCTCTCTCTCATCTCACAGAACAATCTAATGTGCTAATGCTCCTGTCCTCTCCCCCTCTTTTTTTTTTTTTCCCAGCTCCTAAATCTCTTCCATGTTTGGCTGGGCATGTAGCAGCTCATGCAGAAGCGGGCTTAGTCTGTGTATATGCTGCCTGGCTAACAGGAAGCTGCTGGAGTTACACTGTTCTTGCTTCGAATAAAGAAATGGATCTATCTTCTCCAAACAGCTGTCAATTCTCAGACATATTTATAGAAATCTGTGTCTTCATATAAACTATTTCAAAGTAGTCAATGGGATGAAAAGCTATTGGAAGACATGGGGTGCAGATGACAACTGATGTTTCTGTTACATAAACCTCATTTACTTAGGAAATTGGAATGGAATTGCTGTGGGAGGGCTCAGGATAGAAATTGGGACATATGAAATGTTTCTTAGGGGGGAAAAAAGGCAAAATATTAGTTTGAAAAGCATTCCTTTATGTAGTTCAGGTCAAGTAAAATAGCTGAATTGAAATGAAATGTATAGTTTCTGGGTTATTTCACATCTTTTAAATTGTGTCTGTTTCAAAACAAATACATAGTTCTTAAACAAAAATAACAATAATTCTTTCAGAAAATGTCTGATGTACTCAATTTTCTCCATATTTCTGATGTTCCATCTTTCAACAGATCTCTTTATTCAATTGTCTCGATTAACTTTTTGTAGAATTTAGATTTGATACTGTAAGTGGTATAGTAATTGTTTCAGACATTACATTATCCATGAATAGATCATTTACTTGGACACTTTTTGGTGATTTATGAGACATACTGTATTTGTAATAATAATGTCCTTTGACTTCATCCTAATAAGAGTAATTGTCTGCTTATTTAGTGTGTAGGTCTCTGAAATCTTCCAGTCTCTTGTTTGCTATGATTTGCCTTGGTCTGGCCTCTTAACCCAACCTGCCTCCTCTGTTCTTCCACTGCTCATCTGTCTGTTGGCAGAGACAGAGAGATATGAAAGGCAAGAAGATCGAATTAGCGGTGACCATGGAAAGTAGGTCAGAAAGCAGTGATAGATTTCTAGTATTTTTCGGTCTGAAAGCTATTCGACTGTAAAAACCTTTGTGTATTAGTTTTTGGGCTAATTAATTTTTTAGTCAAAAATCACCCCCCAATTTAATTACTGATTCTTTCACGTTTTCACTCTCATTCTTTTCCTAGGACTAAGAAATCATCACCGCAGCTGTACATAAACAACAGGGAAAAATACATATAGCTGGGATTTCCCCTCCTGTGCACTGATGACGTTATTCCTGAGAGACTGTTGTGAGTTCGTTACCTGTTAAACCAAATCCCTTTCTGTGTTTTCTCTTTAAGTGATTTTAGATATAAAAAAGTCATAGTTCTATGTCTATAGTCGTAAGTCTATGAACTCCTTTTACAGCTGATGATAATACAGATTTGAAAAGCACTCATTTAACGTGGAAAGGTGAAGTTATTAATCTAGCCTTGAGAGGTTTCAACAACCCTTTTCTTCCTTAATGTCCTCTCCTTGTGAACTGAGAGACTTCAGCCAGCTTTGGTAGCCCTATTCTTAGGCATGATCTTTCAGTAGGGAACTAGCAGGGTTGCTCAGGAAAACAGCACAAATAAATAACTCTCACAGTTGGAAGACTAATGGCATACAGTGAACAATCATGAGAAAAAAAATCTAGTGTCAAGTTAATAACTGGAAGAAGCAAAGACAGTTTAATCCATAACTTTTGGCAGCTTAAAAGGACCCGTGTCCCAAACTTTGCAGGAAATGTACTTAGAATTGGGTATCCAAAGCATTAATTAAGCACTGAAATAAATTTCGTGATTTTCAGTGTTAGAAGAACTAGCTCTGATTTTCTGTGTTGAATAACCACTTCAGGCTTGATTTGTTTCCACTGTCACAAGCAATATTTCCTTGGCCCTGCAAACTGTAAAACTGGTAAGTTGCTGTCATTAAGTAATTGTGCTCTCTGTGTGACCAAGGCAGTCAGTTTCTAACCTGCTCAGTCCCGTGCCCCTACCCAGCTCTGTGTGACACGTGTCATGCCAGGTTCAGCGATGGGAGCGCTGTCTGCTAGAATTTGGAGAAAAACCGTCACTTGCTTCACTCAGGATAAATAAACAATCATTGGTCTGCCCTGGATTCAAAAGAAGAATGCACACAAGGCAATTTCTCCCTCTGTCAAGCTGCCTTTTGAGGCAGTGAATGCTCGTGAGATATTTTAAAATGACAGAGCAGCAAAAAAGTGGAATGGCTCCTGTGTTGTTCCTGGCAGGTTTGTGCTCCATTCCTGAGCCTGTGTCCTCGTTACCCAGGGAACCAGGCACAAGGCATCTCTGCCGGGCACCCGCTCAGGCTGTCAGGTTGTTGGCAGAATTTAGGGTGGTGTCTTTTATAGTGAATGAAAAGTTCCATATTTGTTTAATTTTTTTTTTTAATCTGTAAAAGAGATTAAATGCGGCTGCTTTCATGTAGTTTATGGTTGAAGAGTACATTTTGGAGTGCAGTTAGAGAAGACGGGCTGGGGGATGGGTGTAATTTGGGTTGGGTCAGTCACTGCGAGTGCTCAAAGGCACGCCGGAGCTTTCCTGACTGCTGTGAAAAAAGTTTAAATGCTGCATCCAGAATGCAAGTAACAATGGTCTTCCATCCACGTGTTGTTGTGGTATATATAGAAAAATTCCTTTACATTTGTAATCTTATTGGAAGCCAGGAGAACAAGCGATACGGAGTCTATGTGGTAGCGAGGGTTTTGCTGGGAAGGCTCTGAGTGGCCGAGTGCCTTTTGCTTGTGGCACTTGCTCTGGTGCCATTATTAATATTTACAGAAGGCGGCTCCTACAAGTTTCAGACTTTATAGGAGGCAAAGTCTTTGTCTGAAATTTATGAGCCACCTCAGAGGAATTCACTTGTACTGCACGTAATCTAATAGTGTAACTGAGAAATACTGTTTAAGCTTTTTTTAGCTTTGTTAATTTGTTTCGCTAACACTTTTGTCTTTTCAGTCTGTGAAGCTATAGCACTTTATCAATGTAATAAATAACAGAATACATATACTGGTATTGACACAGTGGATCAAACCCATAGCTAGGCTTCCTATAGGCAGTGACCAGTAGTACAGATTGAAGGCAGTACCAAAAATTCCAATAAGCAGCTACAGTAAAAAAATTTTCCCATACATTAAATGCCATCCTAACTTCTAATACGTAGTCACTGTTTTAAACCATGAGTTTTGTTTTTTCCAGTGTCTTTCAGTTAAAAATTTTAGAGTATCTTTAAATAATGTATTTTGGAAACTCCATCCCCAAATACCTAATCCTTTCTTGAATTTTGTTAAGTTGTACCTGCTGTTGTAATAAGCTCCACGGAAATGTCTGGCTTTATTCTATCAGTTTTAGTTTTATCATTGTTCTGATCAAGAAACCCCCTTTTATTTTGTGCCTTTCATTTCCTCTTTGAGGGGAGGATGGGGGGAAGAGAAAAAGCACTTACCCTGTAAATCTGGAGTGCTTTGTGAAAGAGAGAGAAACCATGATTCATTACTTCAGAGGAAGACGCAGTGTGTGACAGTTAGAAATCTGTTTGCCTGCTCTGACCCAAGAAATCCCTAGTGAAATCTGCAGTTCACTTTGGCTGTTTATGTTCTGCCTGACTAGATCATCGTGTGTTCTCTGTTGTGAAATGCAAAACTTCAAAATGGATTAAAAGGATTATCTCTAAAAATGCATGTTTTGATTATTTGACTGATGACTCTCTAACTAGGAGGTTTATTGCAAATGCTTTAAAAGATTTGGGAGAGACTGGAATCCCAGTAGTCCAATGCAATAATCTGCAACTTTCCAGTTATGCTCTTTTACAAGACAGTATGTTCAGAACAGCATGACCTAGCACTGAATAATTCCAGATCTGGCCTAAAATATTTTAAAATCTTTTTTTCTGATACCTAAGGATGGGATAGGATAAAGAAGGAATTCACATATATTTATATATGTATGGTATGTATGTGAAGCTGTTAAAAGCCTCACCAGATACAGAACAGTCAGTAAACTAGGTGAATGACAAACAGGCTCAAACTCTGAAAATGTAATAAAATACATTTTTCCAAAATATAGCATAAACATTTGTACTAGAATGTGTGTGGATGGGAAAGGGTGGGGAAGGAGAGGAATAAAGATTTTATTGGCACTTCTAGTAATGAGTTGTGTAACTTCTTTGTGAGGAACGTACTCTTCCCAGAATCATGGCTATAAAACCTTTTATCGTTATGTGTCCTGAACCTATTTGATGGTCTTTTCATGTCACTGTCTTTAATTGCATAAAATAGAAAAAGGCGGATGCAAAATAGGATGATGTAAGTGTTCCACAAGTTACACAAGTTAATAGTTACACAGTAGTTACACAAGCTCTGGATTAACAGTTTTATATAATTCATTGCTGGACCCTGATTTGAGTTTCAAGAAAAATCAATCTCCAATCATCCTATAATGTGTCTCTTCAGAAGAGCAACTGACAACTTGTCAGCTTAGCTGAAGAGCTAAGAAAACTCTTGGACAATACTTTTCAAAAGAATTTGAATGGACAAGGAATTCTCAACGTGCCTTGTCCCACAGGAGCTGGTCTTTAGAAAGGAAGTTTGAGGGTTCCAGAAAATCTTGATGTATTGACGTCGCTTGATGTGTTTCAAGTTGGCATCTGAAGATAATGTACACTCAACTGGCTTTTGAACTTGTTTTGTTGATTTGGTGGTTAGGCTTTTTTCCCTTCCTGAATTTTCTTTTAGTTTTCTAAGCTTTTTGCATTTCTCCTGTTTGCTCTGCCCATTGCCTTTTAGGCAGGACAAAAAAGGTTTGGTTTCCACAAGGTGTCATAGCTGTTGTTTTGCACTAGTGAATTCCACAACGCTGAAGAAAATAATTAATCTGTATTTTGAAATACAGAGCAACATTTTGACTTTGAATTGTCATATTTTTCACGTTTCTTGCCAGTTTATAGAGAATATAGATTATAAGATATCAGATGGTCATACTTGCTTTCCAAATCCTCTTCCCTTCTGTGACCACAGTTTTGGAGAAAGCTGTGTTCTCCAGAAGGGTGTGAGGACACTTTAAAATAAGCATGAACTTGGTCTGCGTATAAAAGTTTTTCTGGCTCAAGTTCTACAAAAAGATAATTCTCCGAGAGGTCATGAAGTATGAAAGGTGTTGTAAAGACCTACTAGAGCCAAAACCGGGAGCCAAAAAGTGAAGTATTTATTATGGGATGTAGTAGTGACAACTTTTTTTCTACCCTCTTTTTATACGAGCAAAACAACAGCCAGGCTTTTCCGCCTTGCCTAAACTTTCTAGGAAAAAAGGAGCAGAATTGATGCTGAGGAAGGTCTGCGTGGTGATGCAGGCCATATCTGAAAATCTGTGATTAGGCAACATCTGCATGAGGTGAGAGCTTCAGTGAAAATGCTTCACCCAGGGAACAGCTGAGCTGAATCAGGATGAATGTAAGTGATCTGGATGACTGAACTAGGGATTCAACCCTTTGATAAGTCTGTAACATTCCTGGAGTAGGACTAGGGGTATGAAACGGCTGATTCTTTTCCTACAGGGAACAATCACGAGGTGCCCTTAAACACTGTGTTGGAGCTCTGTTGTTGAGGTTTGGCATATTTAATTCTTCACAGGTGCTCTCTTCTGTTGCTGCCGCTCTGTGGGACTCATTGGAGGCTTGTGCTGCTGACCTTATTACAATAAATTCAGTTTCCAGTTATGCTGAAAAAAGTTACGACTTTGCGTGCAGAGTGGTATTTGCTTCTGGTTTTGCTTTGTGCCTGACCTAAAGGTGTCTGCGTGTACAGGTCTTGTCACAAACATTGGGACGCACGCATCCCTTAACCCAATTCCAGAGCACCCCATTTCGCTTGTGAAAGTGTCTAAAACAAGGCCATAATTCTAATTCTATTTGAGAAGATGTAATCTATAAGGACTGAATATATGGAGGCTATGAGTTTAAGCAATGACTTAAGTGTTTTCATAATGTGCTGATCATCATGAACTAACATTTTCTGTGAGTAGTTGGCTGTACCTTATTCTTCTCAAGAATCTTTCACAGGTGCACAGGATGAATGTACCATATAAAATTCAGACAAGTGCCATCTGATGACTGAATATACCTTAAGTAACTACAAGTAGAAATTAAACATCTACATAAGGCAGTAAACCCATTTTGAACATAAAAATGAGTGCCATTAGCAGCTGGAATTTGCATAGAACCTTTTAAATCTAAAACCACTTTTGCTGCACTCAGAAACTGGCAACATATGGTGGCAGAGCACAGAATCAGGCTATTTTTAGTCCTGTATGACAGGTGTAAAAACAAATGTTTAGATGAAAGGGGATGGGCTTTTGTTGATATTATATCCTGAAATGTGTATTTTTCCAGAAGTGAAATGCTTACAGACTTGTCTTTTCGCTACTGAATATTTTCTTCTGTATAAGCAGAGAAATTCTGCGGTGATGTAGAGCTCAATTTTTGCCTACAGGGTTTAACTATGCTCTTACTGAAGGTAGTTCAAAAATTCCACGTTACCAAAAGCGTTAGATGGCCCTTAAAATTATAATGGAAGAAAGAAAGCAAATTGAAAAAAATGTAACTTTTTAAAAAAAAAGTGTGGTAGAACAGCTTAAATGTATAATTCTGTAGGAAAATACAGTGGAAAATCCATGACGTAAAAAAGGAGTAGGCACGGGATCATTTCCGGGCTTTACTTGAGGTAAAAGCCTTCCTCGTGGGGTATGCTGGTCCCTGCCAGACCCTGGGCTCGGTGGGTTTAGTCTAACTAGTATGCAGGTCCTTATCTCAGTGCTCGATCGAGGTACTGTTAAGAATTCATACTGCAGTTTTAGCTAGTAAGGGAGAGAAAAAGGCTTTCAGGTATATGACATTGGCATTAGGGTAGGCAGTTCCAAGCACCCCAACTGCGGAGCAGATCTGTAAATAACTAGTCTGCATTTTGGTTTCTAAGCCCACAAGTTGCACCTGAGTCATGCATTCAAGAGTGAGCTTGCAACTATGACAGCCTGAAACCATTATTTCAATTACACCAAAGCTGCAAGTCTCATTTCGTGGCATCAGTTTGAGAGCTAAGGCCTTACAAACCCCTTTTGTACTAAAATTATGTGACTTTTGGCAAATGTGGCTGTGAAATTGTCAGTAATCAAGCTCCTGAGCAAGCAGTGTATTGTGAGTTCCATTGTACATTAGCAGTGGGGTGCAGTCTTGAATCTGGTGCTTTTTTTGGTATGTTTTTTGGGTGGTCTTGAATAGGGTTCTTCAAATGAATGGGAAAACTCAGCTGGTCTGAAAAGTAATATCTCTTCATTTCAGTGGGAGCTAGCAGCCATTTTCAGTGTGCAGGAGGATAAAAGCCTCCAAAACCCAAACCTGTGCAATATAGAACATTAAGTTGTTTCTTATAGAAATTCCTTGTTTGGTGGTGGGTGGAAAAGAGGGGCTGAATGTGTCTGCAGCTGCCACTAAAAAAGCTACTACAGCTGCCTACCCCGACCTGCCATGTTCTACAGGGATCATGGTCTGCCTCAAATCCCAACTCCAGACCAGATTTGCTCAGCCTTGCCCAGCCATGAAGGCTGACCGAAGTGGCTCAAGACTGACCTGATTCACTTCTTGGGTTTCTTTATTAAGGCTGTAGGGCAACTGGAAAGGACGGAGAGTGTTTTGCTGCTTAATTGTCACCAGTACCATAGCGTCAATTGTCCAGCAACTTGAATCAAACTTACACCTCTCCTTCACAGATGTCTAATGTGTTCCTCAGACAAAATTCTATAGATTACAGTTTTCATCATGTGCCTTTTTAATTGGTTAATTTGTTTATTAATATGCAAAACATGTACACAAAAACTAGTAATTAGTAGCACCACATGTTCAGTACAAGCTATATATGTTTGAAAGCTATTTCTGGTATTTCCTAGGCTGCATATGTCTTTCTCTACACAGTGCCACAAGTAGGCTTTCACTTCTCCTTCAACGGACTGTGGACATCTTTCCTGCCAGTCTCTACTTAGTAGCACGGCTACAATAATTAGTCTTTGAATCTTTCATATCTTCATATCATTGGGTTAGTGACCTTTGCCCAGTGTCATCTGAGCATTCATCTGGTCAATGGGGATCTTGTTACGCTTGGGATGTAAGCTGGCGGAGATGGGGACCTCTCGTTACATATGTGCACAGTGCTTAGCACAGTCCTCAATCTGGAGCCACCAGAACTCTACTCTTGAAGTGTTTCAAAGCATCTGAAACTGGCAGCAGAATTTAACACTTCCAGTTTGTATCCAGTTGGCATTATCAATCTGTTTCCGTATGTGCCTGAGTGCTGTTTAAAGATCTGTAATAATCAACACATTTCTATCATTAGAGAGCTGAGACTATGGCATTTAATTTCAAAATAGCAGCACAGGCACACAATTTAAACAGGAATCACTTAGAAACAGGAATGTTTCTGATTCCTTTTCTAGAATGTGCCCATCTATTGTGATTTGCATTAAAAATAAATTACTTGTGAGCTAGGGATTCTTTAACTGTAATACCTGTTAGTGTTGTGTATTCATTGTGTGCAACTGAAAGTTTAAGGTGACATACTGTCACCAGAAATAAATACAAGAAGTAAATAAAAAGTCCAGTTTTGCACAAAAAAGAACCCAGTCAGTCCCGCTCTGCAAGCCACGCACTGCCTCATTGTTGTGAACCGGCCGTTTCTCTATTTGCGCATCATGGTGAAAATCAGGGTCCTAATGACAACTGATTATTATTGTATGTACCATAATTAAATTATAGACAGCTTCCATTTTCTCCTTGTCTCTCACTGCACGTGGGAATAGAGTTGTATTTAATAATTCAAGCATCAATTTTTGCAAATAGCATGCCTTGATCCCAGTTTTTTTCCATTATTACAAAAAGAGCTCAGGTCACAAAATGATCTGTAGTTAAAAAAGAAAAAAAAGTCATAGTAGCAAAAAGTCAAAGACATGAACGAATAGGGATGGCTATAATAAGATATCTAGAATTAGAGTAATTTATGACATACATATGGGAGGAAAAAGGGGAGGAAAACAGAGCAAATACACTATGACAATGAATTACAGCATTTAATGACAGTCTTGACTATGAAAGCATCTTACAAACCTGCTGGTGTTCAGGACATTGGAGTGAACTATGTAGTGATCTAAAAAGGCAATATTTTAAAGGAAAGGTATCTTTACTAGTCCAACCATAGTATGATAAAAAGAGGAGAGCCTTCAAGTGCTTATCTTTATTTTCCACACAGACTTTCAACACCATCCTGTATTTCAAAGCGTTATTTCCCAGAAGAGTTGAATCTTTCCCAGTAGTTTGTCAACATATTCTGGAAAACAAATGATCTGCCTCTTTGAAGAACTATGTGTTTGTCAGAAAATCAAGTGCTACTACTAACTTTTAACGTACAAAAAATATCCTACAGCTACTCAGTTACTACCTTCAAGAGGCTTTCCTTGCTAAGAGCCTTTGATAATATATTTGTGTCCCCTCATATTTAAATTTAATCAGATTTCTGAATCAAGCGCTGTGTTGGGTTTGCTTGGTGAGGCGCTGGCAGCAGTGGGGGGGCTGCAGGGGCGGCCTCTGTGAGGAAAGGCCGGGGCTGCCCCGTGCCGGACGCAGCTGGTTCCAGCCGGCTCCAGCCGACCCACCGCAGGCCGCGGCTGAGCCCCTTGGTCTTGCGTGGGGCCTCTAGATAAACCGGAGTCCTGCACCTGGGTCGCAACAACCCCATGCCGCGCTGAAGGCTTGGGGAAGAGCGGCTGGGGTGGCCAAGAAGGCCAGCAGCACCCTGGCTTGTGTCAGGAATAGTGTGGCCAGCAGGACGAGGGGAGTGATCGGCCCCCTGTACTCCGCACTGGTGAGGCCCCACCTCAAATGTGTTCAGGTTTGTGCCTCTTGTGACAAGAAAGACACTGAGATTCCAGAGTGAGTCCAGAGAAGGGCAGCGAAGCTGCTGAAGGGTTTAGAGCACCAGTCTCCTGAGGAGCGGCTGAGGGAACTGGGGTTGTTTAGCCTGGAGAAAAGGAGGCTGAGGGGAGACCTTGTCGCTCTCTACAACTACCTGAAAGGAGGATGTAGTGAGGTGGGGGTCAGTCTCTTCTCCCAAGTGATAGGATGAGAGGAAATGGCCTCAAGTCGCACCAGGGGAGGTTTGGATTGGATATTAAGAAAAAATTCTTCACAGAAAAGGTTGTCAAGCATTGGAAGAGGCTGCCCAGGGCAGTGGTGGTGTCACCATCCCTGGAGGTATTTAAAAGACGGGCAGACATGGTGCTGAGGTACGTGGTTTAGTGGTGGTTTTGGCAGTGTTATGTTATTGGTTGGACTCGATGGTCTTAAATGTCTCTTCCAACCAAGGTGACTCTATGATTCTATATTCTATGATTCCAAATGTATTTAAGAAAGTAAAGAAAACACTGGGCAGATGGGAAAGTGGGGTGGGGGGAGAGTATGGGGAACAGCGAACACGGCAGCCAGAGGAGGAGAAGGGGAAGAGCTGCCGCTGGTGCTGGAGCTGGTATTTCCCTGCAGCTCTCCGAGGACCCCACACCAGAGCAGGTGGATATTCCCTGAAGGAACTGTGGCCTGTGGAGGACCCNGGCCAGCAGCACCCTGGCTTGTGTCAGGAATAGTGTGGCCAGCAGGACGAGGGGAGTGATCGGCCCCCTGTACTCCGCACTGGTGAGGCCCCACCTCAAATGTGTTCAGGTTTGTGCCTCTTGTGACAAGAAAGACACTGAGATTCCAGAGTGAGTCCAGAGAAGGGCAGCGAAGCTGCTGAAGGGTTTAGAGCACCAGTCTCCTGAGGAGCGGCTGAGGGAACTGGGGTTGTTTAGCCTGGAGAAAAGGAGGCTGAGGGGAGACCTTGTCGCTCTCTACAACTACCTGAAAGGAGGATGTAGTGAGGTGGGGGTCAGTCTCTTCTCCCAAGTGATAGGATGAGAGGAAATGGCCTCAAGTCGCACCAGGGGAGGTTTGGATTGGATATTAAGAAAAAATTCTTCACAGAAAAGGTTGTCAAGCATTGGAAGAGGCTGCCCAGGGCAGTGGTGGTGTCACCATCCCTGGAGGTATTTAAAAGACGGGCAGACATGGTGCTGAGGTACGTGGTTTAGTGGTGGTTTTGGCAGTGTTATGTTATTGGTTGGACTCGATGGTCTTAAATGTCTCTTCCAACCAAGGTGACTCTATGATTCTATATTCTATGATTCCAAATGTATTTAAGAAAGTAAAGAAAACACTGGGCAGATGGGAAAGTGGGGTGGGGGGAGAGTATGGGGAACAGCGAACACGGCAGCCAGAGGAGGAGAAGGGGAAGAGCTGCCGCTGGTGCTGGAGCTGGTATTTCCCTGCAGCTCTCCGAGGACCCCACACCAGAGCAGGTGGATATTCCCTGAAGGAACTGTGGCCTGTGGAGGACCCACGCTGGAGCAGGGGAAAAGCGTGAGGAGGAAGAAGCAGCGGAGGGGCACCTTTATGGGCTGACCACAAACCCCCATTCCGCTCCCCGCTGTGCACCACTTGGGTAAGAAGAGATGGGGGTGAAGGAATGAAGTCAATCCTGGGAAAAAGAGGGGGAAGGTGCTGTTTCAGTTTTTGTGTCTTTGATACTCACTGCCCAAATCTGTTTTAATTGGTACTAAATGAAATTATTTTTTTCCAATTCAAATCCGTTTTGCCCATGATGATAACTTGTAAGCAACATCCCTGTCTTTATCCCAGCCCATGAGTATTTCCATCTTATTTCTCCTGCTGTCCTGTTGAAGTGGGGGAGTGAGAGAGTGGCTGGGTGAGAGCTTGGTCCTTGGCCAACGGTAACTTGCTACAAACACATTTATTTTCTTTAAGACAAGTGCGCTGTAATTCCAATTTCCATAAACTAGAATCCAAACATACATATAATTCCTAATTTGCTATATGTCTATATTTTTGCCTTTTAGTAAGGGAAAGCCGTCATAAAGTACTTTGTTAGTATATTTTATCTTTTCTTCTGGAGTGGAAGCTCAGAAAGACCTGAGCAAACATGTCTTCACATTCAGTGATCCAGTTCTTAAAAGTGTTTTCATCCTAGTCATATTTTTCCTTTTTGCTACACAGCAGTGCTTAGTTTCTGTCTGTAAACAGAATATTCAATCTACTCTTCTATTTATGATCTATCATTATTTTATTAAAATTCTGTTATTCCAACAACCAAACTGGGATCAAGAAAAAGAGGCAAAAATGTGTTCTGAGCATGGCAAACATTGGCAAGAGGGCACAGGTATTTCCTGAAGAGCATTTAGTCATTATCAGTCTGCCCCCTGTACACCTTTATGGTTCATTGGAAGAAGATGCCTTCCTTGATTCTTACTTGCTGAAAGCCCTTTAAAAGGCTTTCCCTTTCCACCTTTTTCATTACTATAACTGCTACTAAATGTGATTACTTAAAATAAATACATGGCTTCTCAGCAACATTTTTGAATAGGAGCGTAGCCTGATCCACTGCCCTGTGAAGGCAATGTCCGTTGCCTCCGGCGGCTCTGGAGAGGCACATTGTGCATCGCTCTCTAAACCCCCCTCTTGGCCGCTTTCCCAGATCGCCCTCCATTCAGATCCGAGTCCTGAATGGTTTTCAATTAATGTAACAAGACTAATTAACTGTATAAGCGTAGGGATTTTCTTAGCATTACTGACAATGCATCTATTTAATACTACCTTGGAAATTCAGTGCTTCTCATTCTAAAAGAAAAGCACACAAAGACAGTGGGTTACTGGGTGTGAAAATAAGGAACACAATTTCCTTTCTTTGCCTCTGAACCTGAACAAATTACAAAGTTACAGAAACAAGTAGTTTAATCAGAAGGAGACACCTTTCTGACTGGTTCTCCAGCGACTTTACCAGGCAACCTCTGCTGAGGTCAGTATCCTACAGCATTGCTGTTTTGATTCCATAGCAGAAGATTATCCCTGCACTGGTACCTAACATTCCAGAATAAGAACCGTTAAAAAGAGCCATTGTGTACAAAAAAAGAGTATCCCCTGGGCTCTTTTTCACAGTAATGTAATATTTTCGTCATGAAGTTCAATACCAGACAGCGAAACAGAAAAGTTCTCTGTAACATTTTGCCTAAACCCTGGTTTGGGGTAGCACCCCGGATTTTAAGAGATCATTTAAGCCTCTTATTCAAGGTTCTTACCTTGAGGTTGTCACCAAGTGTGCCAGTCAGTATCTCTTTTTGTTGTGGGGGGAAACATGACTTGCTGCAAGAAAGTGGAGTGTGACCTGGATTATATGAGCTATTAAACACTGTCAAATGGTAACAAGTTCTGATAACCACAGCCTTTTGACACTTGAATCATGTACCTGAAACGGAAAGTATAGGCATTGATTTGCTAATCCTCTGAGACATCTGGTTGCAGGTTGTATGTAAATGTATTTTAAGAAAGATGTTTGAAGTATAACCTTATCCATATAGGAAAGGCATTTTAGTAACATACTGTACTGGATACTTCATATACGATTCTGTGTATGATGAGTAAAATAGATGGTATTTAAATAAGTATGCTATCCAATTTATGGTTCCTTAGTATCATATTTATGCAAGTTTCTGGGTTAAGAAAGACTTATTTTTATTATGAGAGCTAGTTGCTAATTGGTGAATAGAACTTCAGGGTTGTGGGTTTTGTTTTTTTGGTCTATTAAAGAACGCTCATTATTTTTTTTCATACTAAATCCAAAAATCAGTAGTAAAAGAAGGAATAAGAAGATGAAAGAAAATAGTAGCACTTGTTTGTTTCATCGTATTGAATAGTAAACATCAAGACCAGAAGGAACCCACTTTACTGCAAAGAAAAACTATTAATATGCAATAATATGTATCTTTCTAAAAATGTAGTCTTAGCTGTTGCACTAATGTGTTATACTAGTATTTTATGTTAAAGGCATTCTGCTTAATCCATGAGTATTTTCGATCTGCAAACAAAGAACAATGCCCAAATTATAAGTAGCTCCTACAGTCCAGACTGTTTAAGCGTGAGGAGTGAAGTTCTCCCAGCAGGCTGGACACATAGAGACTACAGTCCTCATTGTAGGCGTTGGTTGGATTTTTTTTTTCAGTTGAGCTGAATCTTGAATTTTGTGGTCAGCAACTAAGAAGTAAACTGTGGTAATGGTATTTTCAATTGTTTCTTTGTTATTCTGCAGTCTCATCTTTACAGTTTTTTACTTTTCAAAAACAGCATTAGAAGTCACTAGGGAGTCACTTCTGCCTCTTAGAGGAAACAGATTTCTTTGACTATAATGTAAGCTAGGGCCATTCAGGATCTGATCTGAAGTTTATTCAATTAAATAGAAAGATTCCTGCTGATTTTACTGAGGTTTGAGTCAGACTTTTAAGTGGTGCACTGTGGTTCCATGGGGTTTTAGTGGCATTTATATGAAGGAAAAGGTCCTGACTGTTTTTTGATGTGGACAATAGGTAGTTACTTTTGTCTCAGCAAAACAGATGCAAAGCATTACTGTTTTGATTCTCCTCTTTGTGCTGAAGTAGATATTCTACAAGATTCAACACAATGAAACACCAGACAAAGGTAGGATCAGAGAACGGTCTTAAAGACTATAAACTGGCCAATGGAGACATATCTGCTGAAGGGCAGAGCTCCTACTGATAATTAACAGAAAGCCAATCAATAAATCACCTCTGAAATGCAGCAAATAGCTCATTAGAAGCCACCTACTGAAACTCCTTACCAGATTAAAGATGTATATGTAATGTGTTGTATATAGAATGAGGTCATTACTAATGCTCCATTCATGTACAGTATATGAAAACTTCAATTTCTTTTCAAACCACTTCTGAGGAGAAGCTCATAGAAACAAACTAAACCATTCATTGCTGACCTACGTAATTCTTTTTTATTTTCATTTTAGAAAATCAGTTAGACAAAGATCAACAAATGTATTTTGCAATCTGTTACTCTAAGTTAAAAAACATTGGCACAGGAGCCAAAAATTAGAAAAGTAGTATCAACAGTTTTGCCATTACTGCCTTCAGAAACACAGCAAGACATCAACAGTACAGGGGAATGACAGCCCAGGGACAAGAATGGGAAATACGAATAAAAACCTTCATAAATGTTTATGTTGCTGTCTTTCTAACAACATTTCATTCTTCATATTACTCTCAAGTTGTCTATGCACTTGTTTTCCATCTTTCTCCCATTTATATGTGACAAGAGCTGTACCTTTTGTCATATGAAAATGAAACTCATCCCAGTGTAACTTATAATTCTTCTAACTTCCCCAAATTCCTATAATTCAAAATACAAAAATACCAAAATTTTTATTAGGACAGTAGACCTATTTAATACCAATACCATAGTTACTATTCTCTATTTTTCATATGGAAATATCCTCAACAGCAGTTACACTTTCAACTCTCAGATGCTCTAAATTGACTTAGAAAAGTATTACATTTGTGAAACAGCATTTTTACATTTGCTGGTGCCTCCTTACATGAATTGTAGACTTCTCGTTCTCTCAGTAATCAGCATTTAGGCAGTTTCCCAGCCGTTACACACTTCACAGAATCCCAGAGTCACAGAACAGTAGAAATTGGAAGGGACCTCTGAAGATCTAGTGCTCAGGGCAGGTTGCCCAGTGCTGTGACCAGTTGGGTTTTGAGTATCTGCAGGGATGGAAACACTGCAGCCTCTCTGGGCAACCTGTTCCAGTGCTCAACCAGTCTCACAGTAAAAATGTTTTTTTTTCTTATAGTAATAATTTTTTATGCTGTTTAGCTAAGACTTGCTTCACTTAATTGTCTGCATAGTTCCCAAACACAGAAAGGCTCTTCAAGAACAACAGCAGAAGAGCAAATCTACTGAAAAGTTTCTTTCTAGGGCAGGACAGGTGCACAACAATAAGGGTCAGTGAAGGCTACTGCTAAAAAATAGTCATTTTTCAACATAAATAAATTTCTAAATTTAAATAGCAATTTAAATTCTCAAGTAGTTAAGGAGCATATCCATTACTTCAGATGAATAAAAAGCAAGATCAAACCATTAACTCATAAAACATGTTATTTTGGTATGTAGTGACAGTTGGGTGAAGGAAGGAGGAAATACTGTACAAAATATTACTGGGTGTACTATTATGACAGCATTCCATTATAATTACACAAAGCTACTGGAAAACAGGTAATTCTTACCGGCCTTGGTTTGCTTATCTTAAATCTCAAGTGGGTAGCCACTTTCTTTGTAACTACCATGCAACAAAACCCTAGAAAGGAAGCATCCTTGCAAGTCAAAGTTCATAGCTCCAAATTCCCAACCTGAGGATGTGTGCTTTTCTTCTCTTCAGCTTCCAGATTTACCCTGGAGACCCTAAATGGTTCTGACTTGAGAACAAACTTGTCCTTTCGTCACATCATGATTTAGCTTATGCCCAATCATAATGATTTCAGTTGATTTCCAGTGAGACTTTGCTTGTTTTAAGTTTGCTTTTGTTTTGTTGATTGAGGAGAATATCTGGGATTTTTTAACTCCCAGTTTGAGAGGTTTGTATGCCATTTTAGACCCCCTCACACCCTTTCCTACTGAGACAAACACATGAATGCTCTCAAAGGGGTTACTAAGGAAACCAGAAACTATGGTAACCTAGACTAGAAGCACTCTTATTTGTCCAAGGAGATGGAAAGGAAAATTCAGGCAATGCTCACTACAGTCACACTGAAGGTCCTGATCTTTCCTTTACACTTCAACTGCACCAGACCTTCTGTTTCTCATATTCCTCTTTCAGAAAAGCTATCAAACCAGAATTTTGACTTACATAAAAGGAGAGAAACAACACTGCAGTAATGTAAATGAAAGTAAATGAGGATAAATGGATTTGGGCAGTATTACTACACCAAACTGGTAGTTTATTCATTTTTTCCCTTTAACATTAGGTCAAAAATCCCTCTAACTCCAATTATTCTTGTAGCATTAACATAGTAGCTTGGTCAGCAATGCACCACATTACCTGCCTTTGCTCTGAGGAGTAAGGGATTGTGTTAGCAATACTCTTCACAGAACCTCTTGTCAAAGCTGTCACCCTGCACATGCTTATACTCACTTTTAGTTCTGCTGTCATAAATAGTCTCACCGAACAAAAGCTATAGAGAGCCAGTAAATACAGTATCATTGCTAAGTAATGGTGCTTTATTAGAAGTGAAGGGAACTCAGAACCTCATCAAACGGGTCAGGAGATATTTCAGTTGTTCGTTGTAGAAATAATCCTTTTACCACTCAACTCAGCAACAAAACATCCTCTGATTGCAGGGCACCTTGCAAAATTTAGTAATGGATAATGAAAAAATATCAGATGTCATAATAAAGGAAGAGTTTAATCTTGACCATGTTCATTCTTTTAAAGCTTTGTGGAAAATAAGAGCTGTTTATGCTGCAAGATAAGCTCATTAATTTAGAAATGGGGAAATACAAGTTGCCTATGGCTGAATACATTTGTATATCTTTGCTAATGGCCTGATTCAGCAAGCTGGAGTAGAATATTGAACAGCACCAATGCAAATAGATTTACTGAAATTAGTGAGATTATTCCCATGAGATCATTTGAATCAGGGCTACAGGAGTGGACCTTGTGTTAGCGAAAAGTGTAAGTTGTGTCACGAAAAATTGGCTACAGTGTTACACATAATTGGTGCAAGAAATTGCTAGCATCAAGTATTTTTCTAAGTGAAGCATCCAGAGAAGAATGTTTCTTTCTTACTTAATCAAGAATAGCAAGTAGATTTGTAAAAGTTCACGCTCTTTAAGCATGGCTTCTGGAAAACTGAAAAATTGGGAAAAGAATGCCTGTATATACCATGCATTACTGAAATAGGAAAGAACATGAACAGACTACGTATGTTATTGATACATTTTTATTACTAAGTAGATGTAGTCATCAATAGCAAACTGATTAGCATCACACAAAATGGTTGCGGCTGAAAAAACATTCAGAGCAGAACTGTGGCATTTTGTGCATGTAAGACAGAGAAACGAGATGATGTGAAATCCCTCCCATTTAGCAGATCCACTTCAGAGGTAGCCAGGATTTTGTTGCTATGAGAGAGGGAGGAAGCTGACCTGTGCTGAATGGTACACAGAGCTTTTTAGTCACACAAGCAAAAACACAAGAGCTAGGGAAAAAAAAAATCTGATACTAACAGATTAAAGGAGTTAATTAAATGGGGAAGTCACATAAAATGGCACGAAGTCCTCTTTGCTATCTGCATGAATTATGACCTCAGACTGGCAGTACATATTTTGTTAGATTAGCAAATATTTACAAAGTAAACTGCAGTTCAGAGGACATGAAATGTGTGAATTAGGTATGAAAAACATACCTGAAATTTTACTGCTATCATTTGCTAATTAATATTTTAATGGGAGGGTTGATCCTATCATATGGGGAACTATTTTCCATAATCATGATTTAGATGAATGTTATTCTTGCTTTGACAAATGCCTTAACTGGAGAAAAAAAAGAAAGCTAATGCATATACTGGCTAGAACAAATTGTTTTATGCTAGGTCCATTTGTGCTACATGTGATATGCTAATACAGACCATTTGAATCAACAATGTCACTCCCTGTTTGCATTGGCAGGTTTAAACTTTTGTTTATACAACCATGGGGCCCACATTACAAAGGAGATGGTGCTCTGTTTTAGTGCTGGAAGCACTGCAGAAACCCCACAAACTCCTCTTCCCTGGGGAGCCCATGAGTCTTGATGGGCGCAACATTAGAAACAGCAGAAAGTGGAGAAAGCAAATCCAGAATCCAAGCGTGCCAAAGAAGGAGGAAAGTCTCACTTGAGAGCTCCAGAGAGGAAGGAAATGTGCTTCGCTACTCAGGAAATCTGTAGAGGGGCAGATGTAAGGAATGGATGCATGAAGGCACATAGTTAAAGTGCTCTTTCCATACCTACTCACAAACCTGGAGGCAGAGCTGTAGAAAAGTGCCTAATAGCCTGCTTGATGACTTGTCAGGATTAAGTTACTTATCTGTCCTCTTCCCTGTAAGTGGAAGGAGAAGAAACAAGATACAGATACAGAAAATAATGGCTTTCCTTTTACCTTTCTTCTTTATCAAACCCACCTACTCTGATACCGTATGTCTCTCCTATAGCAGCGTAGGACCTGCAAGTCCTGCTTAAGTGTTGTTACCTACTATGACCGATGTTAACCATAATTTCTGGTTCTGCCTTACTCAGTGTTTATGGCATTGTGCTTTTGCTCTGTCCTACATGGGAGCTGTATTTTCTCAGGGTGAAGTGCTAGAGCAGGTAATCTGAAAAAAAGAGGGAACGTAGCTTACTGCTGGAAGTTTGCCTTTGTTGCCTTATGACTAACCCTGTACTTTAAACTTTCAGGAGCAGGGAAGAACAATTGGTTGTAGGGACATATTATATCCTAGAAAAGAAAGACAATGCCATCTTTTGCTTTAATCCAGCCTACTAGTACAGCATCACGACATTTTCATAACAAATTTGGCTCTATGAGCAGATATAGGTCCATGCCAGAAAATAAAATCATTGTTTGATTCTTTGTTTTGGCTGTATCAGTTCCACTTTAATTTCATTCTCTTTGATGTCTGACTGATTTATCTCAATATTTTAAACCAGGCCTATTCCCTAACTCATTGCCATAATTTAGGTGGCCCGTTGCTGTTTTTCAATACATAGATTTTAATCTTCTAAATTTAGCCACCTGATTTTCAATATGAAACTGAACAAAAAAAATGGGGAAGGGGGAGGAAAATAAAAACTGATGTTGAGGATGTGTACACCTTTTTTGTTTCTAGCATACAGAAAATTCGGTCTCTTTCCTGGGGGATAACAGGAAAATTTAAGAGCCCCAAACAGTTTATGACTATTAAATGGACTTTTGCTCCCTATTGGTATTCACGTGTCCAGACATATTTCTCATTTTAGATTCCCTATTGCTTCTGGCTACAACTACAGACGGTGATGAGGCTACCAGCCAGTCAAGTGTGGAAGACTCCAGTTTCTAGAGCATCTAAAATTTTCACCTATGTTTAGGCAGCTGAATTCTTCTCAATCTGCCTACTATACAGAATAAATCTTACCTGTTGAGCTACTTTTTCCATTGAATATTGGCTGTTAGTGATCCAGTGGCTGATGAAATTCAATCTATGGAGCACTCATTCTGCCTCTGAGCCCATGACTCCATCACAGCTGGGTCTGTATTTCTATTTTCTTTTTCTTCTGTATTCAAGTTTCAAGTGTATTGGCTGTTTCTTTAAGTAAAGAATAGGCAAGTCAGATTTTTCAGCAGATCAGCTTGCCAAAGAATACCATTTAATCACCTCGTTTGACTTTCTGTATGTCAAAGGCTGTTACATTGCATACTGATCTACCTCTGTAATCTGAAGATTTCTGTTAGGGAAAATCATTCCAAATGTCAGGAGATTAAACAGTGGCATATTCATTGTCCTGGATGATCTGTTGCAAGCAGCAGCAGAAGGTCCCACTTTCCAAATCTAGTGATGGAGATGTGATCATGCGAGCTGAATACTTCAGTCAGACAGGCCAAGAAAGTGGACTGCAGCAAAGAAAGCAGATTGACCTTCTCTGTTGTTGACCAATATCATAAGTCTTAAAAAAAAAAGCTTTCTCTCCCTCTTAATGTATCTCTCAGTTGTGTGTTGCAGAGGAAAGGGAAATCTTCCTAATGTATTTAAGGGACTGACTGAATCCCTGAAACATGAATTTTGACAAATAAAATACTACATGAATGTGAGACCAGCCTTACTGTTCTCTAGTTCTTTTTAAAATTGGCAGGTGGGGATCTACCAAGGGCTGCAGTGACCCCAGACCCTCAATCAGATCACTCTCGCACCCAACTGTTCCTATCACAGATCCACGCACTCTGCTTTGGCTTTTTTCTGTCTCCCGGGACACCGACTTTGTGGAAGAATGTGCCTGCTGCTGCTCCCTTGCTGGTGAGAGCTCCTAAAACACATGAGGTGCTGGAGCAGGATTCCGTACCTGCAAACCCCTGTGAGCCGTTATACGGCTGGGCATGGGTGTCCTTCTGCTCTGCAGGGGCTGGTTGCTGGCCTGGAGACCCCGATTCACCCTCAACCTTCCAAGGTCTGACATTGGAACTACACCAAGAGTCCCTCAGTTCTTCAGAACAGCCCTAGACTGTTCCAGTGAGCTCCTCAGCTAGCTATTGTGGGGATCTTGGATATAAGATACTCAGCTTTTACTGAAATAATTAATTTTAGCAAATGCTCCTTCATGTCTGTCTTTGTCAACAGATGGTCAACTTTTATTGCATCCTTAACATCATATGGGGTATAACATCTCCTTCTGTTTCATTACAGATACAGAACAGAAATAAATAGCGGACGGTTCTGTCAAATATACATCACTTCTTGTGACTTTAATATCTACATGGAGCAACAAACACAGTAATGGACTTTGCTTTGTTTTGGTCTTTTGGCCATAGTCAACTCTGGATTATGCTGGAGAGAGGTGACTAGGAAGTCCTAGGCTAGTGGAAAAATCTGGATGTTATGCATATCATCTGGATGCAAAGGAAAATGTTTTTGTAGGTACTTGGAACTTACTTTGGACTCAGTAAAGTTTATTTAGCTCCAAAGCTCCACATTGGCTTTTCCAGCTACACGCTGGCTTTGTGCATTGGGTTTCTTTTGATCACATCCCTGGGTAACTTGGGTAGCTGGGCTTAAGCCTGCTCACATTCTACCATTCACATGCTGCTCTGCCCATCTAAGAAGCTTTCCTGGAATTAGGATGCTGAGAAGTGCAATCCTGAGGCAGTGAGATGATTCTCCAGTAGCCAAATCAGGGCTGTTGATTTTACACCCTCAGCCTTTGTCTCACATGAAAGAAGCTGAACTGTTTCTGGGCAAGAGCTATACTGGGATTAATGTATCTCTGCTTTGTCGTTTCTGAGGTTGAGCCAGCAAGCTCTGGCAGACCCGGAATATTCTGCATCCATAGCAATAATAATTCACAATCTCAGTAAATATGGGTTGACTGTGTGTTTAAATAAGTAGTTCCATGAACAGTGGAACTAATGAAGTCTGGTTTGCTATGAGGTTGTATCTTGTAATTAATTGAAATTTTAACTATATTATACTAAACCACAGCATGATCCCACCCTTCTTTGACATCAAGTAGCATAACTAGAATTTGTATAAACATGTTTCATATGTGAAGTACAGTTTATATTTTTGGTTCCCTTTCAGTACAAAGTCAGCTTTTTTTTTTTTTTATAAAAAAATAATTTTTTTTTTTTTTTTTTTTTTTTTTTTTTAAATCAACTGCAAGCTTTAATATGCTTACAAGGAGCTGTAATGAAAAGCTGATGAAATGTCCAGAAAATATGACAACAAACACAACTTTTTTTACTACCCAGGTTCTAATAACATGAGAGTTTGGAATAGGAATGATTAGAAGAATTTGCAGAGGGAGGAAAGCACAGCATAATTAAGCTTAGTTTTTGTTTACCTGATTGCCTGGGGTGAGAGGAGAAGACATGCCATTTATTTATAAATCTAAATAACTAATTGAAATAAAATGTGAGTATGCAAGAGCAGAGAAGCATTAGAACCAGATTATAGAGTTTAATTGTGTGTTGTATTTGCCAAAGACATGCTGTTTCATTGAGATCAAATTAATAGCTGAAATCAGGCAGGCAAAAACAAGTACATGTGGGGCCTTCATCATACCTTCTATCAGGGCATTCGGCTTTTAATAAACAAGTAAGAAGAAAACTGTGCACAATATCCATTTTTATTAGAAACAAATTGAAGTTCTGGTCTTCCGTGAGATCATCATTTTTGGAGGAGGCCAAAAGGTGAAAAAAGAATAAAAACCTCTGAGCTTTCCTGCAAGTGATGAACTAACTCTTACCTCAGTATGAGCTCTCAGAAAGATTTCTCAAAAATATAAACCAGAAATAAAAGTGTAATGAACATTGGTGTATTCTATTTTTGTACAAGATCTGTTAATAGGGTATCTGATTCACCTTATACTTGTTTTACATCCATCTTACAGTCAGTAAAGTGACACCCAATTTTTTTTTTCTTGCCTTTCTCTGCCTAAGAGGGAACATAGTTCTTGTGAGTTGCTATTCTGTACAAGATTTGTAATTTAATATATTTAAGTTATATTTAAAGTTAATGAGAAATAGCCACTGTATAGATACAAGCTATGATAAAGCTTCCTCAATTGTACCAAGGCCTTGATAATGTATTTAAGAATATGGAACGACTGCCTCCACCCCCCAGATGTGAGGAAGGGCCATTGCCCAATTAAAAACATATTTATCCATTTTCTGAGCACAGGTATTTTTCCCTTAAAATTCCCTTCAGTACTCCATAAGAGTAAGTTCTCTCTCCATTAAGAAATCAGCATAATTAGAGTTGAGGTCAAAACCTAACAAAGGCAATGCTTTAGAGAAGGAAGTGGGACAAAATGTGGGAATATGTGGGATTTCCAGTCCATCAACATTATGAGTTTTCATTTTCCCTTAGGAAACAACACACAATATTTACAAGCCCTTGTCATATTTTAGTCTTGAAGTGAGCAATTTAATAATGATTGTTTTCAATTTTCAATCTAATATTCTAAAAATAAGAATTGAAAACCGTATTTAGACACCTGAAAAAATAAAACCCCTCTGTTACTGATCAGTGCCTCCAAGAAAATCGTATTGCTTGTGCTTAGTTCATTTTACATCCTCTATTCTGGTGCCTAACTTTAGGCATCCGTGTCTGAAAACTGTGGTATGGTAACAAAGTTTTCAGCAATAGACACTTTCAAGAGTGTCTACTGATTTCTGCCCACAACCCCTTTCCCTCTGCTTTCTGCTTGAATTACTATTTGAATTCAAATAGGCACACTTTGGTGTATCTCTAGCATAGTATTGAGAACTCCATGTAAGGATGAACAAATACAGCTACAAAAGGGAATCTATTGAAGGCCATTTAATAAAAATAGAAAATATCTGACTGTCAAGTGTGGAGAGAAAAGTTATAATTACTTTTAAAAGCAAGTGTAGGAGAATTTATGGAGCAAGAACCTCTAGTCACTGTTAGAGGTTTTGAAATGAAATGCAGCAATGATACATGAATTCACTCTGAAGCAACAATATTTTGAACCTCGTTATAATGGATAAATTTGACTGAACTGGAAGTTCAATAAATTTGGCTCCTTCAGAAAGTTATTAGAAAGTAGATGCTCTGATTAAATCTAGAGAATTATCAGAAAATCTTCAAAGTCATGATCTGACATCAGGAAGAAGAATTATGTTCTTAAAAGCTCACCCTAATTCAGTGACGCAATGAAGATAACAGAAATAGAAAAACAGTCTATGAAACTGAAGAAAAGCAAAAGAGTGAGAAATGAGCTTCAATCTAGGGCATAGAAAATTGGTAATAAAACAGGAATTGCAAAAAAGTCATGGCTGCTAGTAAAAAGGCTAATAGATATATATTTTTTTTTAATTAAATTGGGAACAAAGGAGATCCTAATAATGGGACAGGCCATTATGAAATTGGATGTGGCCAAAGTTAAGATAATTACTTGGGAAATGTTCAACAACTGTTCCTATTCCCTATTTGGAAAGGGTGATGTATAGGAGTTACATAAGAACAAGGAAGAACTTGCTCACAGAGGGAGAGCTGATACCACTGCTGACGTAAATTACTGGACTCTAGAGTTTGGAAAGAGTCGTCTATGACACGTACTCTGCTACTGTTAATTTTAATAAACGTTTGAATAATGGGGAAGTACTATAGCATTGAAAAATACCCCGTTTGTGCTGGTAATTCAAAAGGGCAAAAGAGATAGCTATGTAAATATACTTTGGTTCTTCTGAAATCAAATCTGAGTGAAATAATGTGAAAAGTGTTATCTGATAAAAACATAAAAGGAATAGGAATACAAGTTATTGTAGCTGATGTGACTTTAAGAAAATAGATCGTTTCAAACAGGCCTGATTTTTTAATTGTGCTGAATGTGAAGTTTGGTGCATAAAATTTCTTCTAGATATAGAGTATATAACATTTTTTGTAATAAGTACGGTGAATAATATTCTGGTGAAAATTTAGATCTATAGCACAGCAAAAAAGCAGTTGATAAATAGACTAAGGATTAGCTATATGACAGATTTCAAGTGCTTGCCAATGGTGAATCATCATCAAATGGCGGATTTCCTAGTGAGGTAGTACTCAGATTGATATTAGGCTCAATGTTTTCTCAACATTTCAGCAATGATAGGAGGAAGTAAATACGAAATCAGATGTTAAAATGTGTGGATGGAGAGGTAAATAATGCTGAAGCTTTGGCAGCCATTTAGAGGAATCTGGATTGCTTGATTAGCTGGATCTATTCCTATTCCTATTCCTATTCCTATTGCTATTCCTATTCCTATTCCTATTCCTATTCCTATTCCTATTCCTATTCCTATTCCTATTCCTATTCCTATTCCTATTCCTGGAATACTCCTATGCAGTAAAAGTGTTCATCAGTGAACTGAGACTTTAGGCAAGAATTTAGGAGACTTCAGCCTGGAAAAGGGTGTATATAGGTGATAGTTTCAGTCTTACCTATGTCTTCTGCTGTGTGAGTTTTTTCTCTATCACAGTTTGAATTTCTGTATCTGTAAGTTTAGCTCAGCAATTCTGGTCCTTTTCATAGATGTTCAGATCTTTTAGCCATGCTTTTCTTCCACTTTTCATGCATGAAAATATTTCTTGTGAGGATCTTGGTATCATCTGTACGATAAAATGTACACACACAACACACATATGTGTGTGTGTCTTGAACTTTCAGCCTGTTGGCTATGGAATGTAACAGGAATTCAGTGCAAGAGTCACCTAAAACATAAATTGGACATACACAGATGGATACAGCATTTTTGGAAGGGTGGTCTTCTCTCATAAAATCTCTCTGAAGTACTGGAAAATATCCCTAATTTATGTATTCTACTATTTAACTCGAACAATGCATTGTCTTTTGTGGTTTTGTGGGGGTTTTTTTTTGTTTGGTTTTTGTGTTTTTTTTTTTTGTTGGTTGTTTTTGTTGTTTGTTTGTGGAGGGGTTTTTTGTCGTTTTTTTCCCCCCCTCTAGCAGGGGTCAGCACATGCAACTATTCTACCAGCTCTTTTGTTTGCTCTTTGATTCCCAGAGTGATGAGTCTGTTCTGATAAACATCCTTACCTTGGAACACAATGAAAATTTAGGCTCCATTACCTATATTGTATACTCTGATGAGAAAAATATCCACACGGAAAGTTGCCTTAAACTCTCCCTCAGTTGTTTTAACCCCCTTTTCCTTCAGTAGATATATTAGTTTATTTAAAAATATGCTAATAGATGCTTTCCCCTGAAGTACTACTGCAGATTCCATTTTTTCCGGTTTATTTACTCTTAGGTTATGTTCACATTATTTGTTAATGGGGACAGTATTTTTTGTAACCCTGAGTGCTACCAATATAAGTTTTAAAACATGAGGCTTTTTTGAAACTAATATAACTGCTTTTGGCACCATACCGCCAATGTACTAATTGAAATCTAACACATCTTTTGCAGCAAGACTTTTAGTATTATCATCTGCCGCTGCAGTTCTTTGCCTCGTGCCTATGAAGTGATCTTTGAGCTAAAGAGGTTTCTTTTCTTTGCTTTTACTGCCTTACATCTTCTTTCAAATATTGAATCATAATTTGGTTTGTATTGTTTGGCCAAGTGGCTTTATTGCAAGTCTTGAAGACTCAGTTGAAGTATGTCTGATTCCGGGCTCATTTCTTGTAGTATTTTGTGTTCTCCATAACATCAGAATATCATCTAGCTTGCATAAACCTTACTTTGATTTGGGTGACTTTGCTTAGCAAGTTCTAATTACTATTTTAGGACAAATCTCACTCCACAGATTTTATATCCCAATTATGATTTTTTGCTTTAGCAGAAGCTCAATCTCCCACAATTGCAATATTAGCTTTTCAGTTTTACGCCAGTCAAAAAAAAGTTGCCTTGTTGTTTGAACTGTTACATAAAACATACAAATTGTGTTTTATTTTTAATGTGACAATGCAGAACTTCTCACATTTCAAAATCACAACTTCATAGCTATCCTCCTCTGCCTGAATTAACTGTAATCCGTTAAAAACAAGTACATTAGGAGAATTGCTTATCAAATTACAGCCAGTCCTGGTTATTCCTTTTAGCTGGCAACTGTCTAGTATTATGGGAAATTTTAGAAAAAAATTCGATGCTAGTTTAACACATGCTTGGAAAGTAATGGAGGTTATTTGCTTAGAATTCTGTAGAAGAAAATGTGAGCTACACCAGGCTACACCAAACCCCAGAACTGTGGGGTTTATATTTATAAGATTCATGGACATGTAAGTGCAGGCAAATTAAAAAAAAATAGAGGACAGCTAAATGCTGAAATGTGAAGGACTCAATTTTTCAACAGGCTGACTGTTAGGATCAAATTAATATTTCTTCACTTTAATTGACTGTGTCCTCTATATTGGCTTTCTATAACATACCCAAGTTTGAAGTTACTTTAGCGGGTGCTGGCAGTGAGGCATTGTGCAGGTCCTGGGAGACAAATGGATGCTACAGGGTAGGGTACTGTTGGGCTCCGGATGGCTTCCCTTCTTGCTGCAAGGGATGCTCAGCTGCAGGAGGGATGGTCAGTAAGGGTATGGGGGTCTGAGGGATTCCCCACGTGAGCATGAGGCCTTGATAATTTCCAGCAAGAGAGAGCAAGCATGAAAAAAAAAAAGGAGAAACACAGTAGGGTGACTCTTAGCTTTTGTGATTTTTAAGATGACTGAAATATAAGACATTGCTCTGCTGCAGATTATATAAAGCCACTATTATTAATTGTTCAGAGTCTCTGGAGGTTCAGTACAGACAAACTTGTGGGTTCCATCTTGAAATACTGACACATTTGGCTCCAAGTTCACAGTAATTGAGATATTGCCTAAGGCTTATAAGGGAATGCAAATTATATGTGAGACTATTTAATTAGTGGCTTTATCACTTCAGTAAGCCCTTATGTGGTTGGTGTTTCACAGACTACAAGGTGGAGGTAAAAAATGGAAAGAATCCAAGAGTATCTGTACAAAGACCTGACGTGTAGAAAACTGATGCAGATCTTGCAGTCTGGCATAGAAGCTGTGGAGAAAATCAAAGACTTTATATTGAGCACATTGACCAATAGATTTTAAAAAAACGCTAGCTGCACAACTCTGTGAATCATCAGGGATGGAAAAGTTAGAAGGCATTCATTTACTTCCTGTGGTTTATGAAAGAAATGGTTTCTGACAATTTCAGATTCATAAGAATGAGATAAAGAAGTTTTTCAGCTCCAAACACGAAGCCCTGGGTTACAATCCAGTTGCAAGCACATGCCTGCAACACCCCTACCAACATGAATCTCAGACAATGAGGAAAATCATTGCTCAAAGAATTTTTTAGAGGTGCTCCTCCCTTGTGCCCAAACTAATCTGAATTAGTTGTCTAAAGGGAAAGAAGACGGAGCTAAACAGTTTTTGATATATATTTGTATTAAGAGGAGTCTGCTACATAAGTTAACTTATGGAGTTTACAAATACAATGGAAAAACCTAAAAAGAATCAGGCAAAAGTAGGTATCACTACCAAAGACCAGTACATATCTGGCTCTTGATGAATGGTAAAGCTGACGACTTCTTTGGGTCTGTAATATAATACTTAATGACTAATTTTATTAAAAACTGTGTTTGTGGGAAAAATGGGTAGGCAAAGGTGTGAAGAGATATGTCATTTTTGTAAAAGACAAGTAGGAGGAGAACGAGATAAAATTTTATATAAAGCTTAACAGAGAAGCAGAGAGAGTATCATTAGACAGTGGTGTTTTCTGAGGTTACTAAGTTTGTTCAAAGCTTTTATACTTGTTGAAAAAATTAACAGGAAGTAATTTTCCACCTGACATGGGACAGTTGGCTGTTGTTTTTCTTTATTATTATGTAGTCTTGTCTTCAGAAATATTAGCCTTTGTGTACACTTGATTAAGAAAGTGACTGTTTCAGGACTTTGGAAATTTGGTCCATAAACTTTTTAAGGCTTTGTGCGAAGGACATTTAAGATACTGATACTTTTAAGGACATTAAGGACTTTTTAGGACATTTAAGATACTTCAGTGCTTTTGAAGGATTTGGCTTATGATTTTAAAAAGGAATAAGTAAACATATTATATTAGATATTTTTACAATTGCATTTTATTGAACATTTAACACCTAGTTATTGAGTGTCTATATTATGAGACATCTTTTCTCCACCAAAAATCATTCACGAGTGGAGGTTTCTGGAGCTATACAGTTATTGCTGTCATTTCACTTAGAAAGGGTGGATTGCTTTATTCTCAATGGTTACATAAATTTATGCAGAGGACTTTCTCCTTTAAAAGCATTTTAATTCTTATGACATACGGTTACACTTGTTTTTCCTTTAGATGTTTTATGTTATAATTGAGCTGACCATGAAACTTGCAGTTACATATTTCTGTCAAAAGTGGTTCTCTTGAGGATGACGTGAATTACTTCCAAAGATATTTCATAGGTAACAAGCAATTTCCATCTTTGAGGAAGCTAGTAATATAGTTTAGACTAGAAACCTAATGGTGATACAAATCTTTGGGAACACACCAGACAAAACATCATGCATGACATTGGTAGCATTTGGTCTAACCATGCATATACATATTTTACTAGTTTTTGATCATCACTCTAACATATTTCCTACACTTTCAAACAGACTGTGTAGCAAGTTCACACAAATTTGGGTTAAAGGATCAAAAAAGATAAAGCCTCTCTGGCAGAACTTTCTCTCTAGGATGCAGAGGAAGCATTCTTTGCGTATAGCCAGCATATATTTTTTTAACCTGATGGATGGAAGAGATTATGTGCGCCCTGGGAGAAGTGTTACATCATAAAAGGCTTCCCTGGAACGTCAGCTTATTTTTCCTTATACTTATGTATGCTATACAATAACCTTGCCAAGGTATGCTCTACTGGACGGCATACTATTAATTCCCATCTGTACTTAGGGAAGACATGTTACAAAATGAAATGCTTCTCAGGGTAAAATTAATAAATGAATTGTTAAAATGCAGTTTGACCTATTTTGCCAAGAACTGGGTGGAACAGCTACAGATGTAGCAGGTAAATATGGCTCACACATTGTCATGCTACATTTATATTATATACATGCTATTTTAAAATGATTTTTTTTTTTTTTTAATTTCCAGAGGCAGAAAATCTGAAAAATACAGAGTACATAATTTAATAGAGTTCAGGATGTAGGAAACCAATTACGTCTTCAAGCCTGAGATTCACAGGTTTAAGTAAGTGATTTTTTTTCTTTTTCCATTAAACCACCAGATTAGTGATTGGCTTGGCATGTTCACCATAAGATTTATAGATCTGTACTTAAAGGAGTGCTACAGGCTTTTATCATGCTACAAGAGTACTCTGACTAGAATATGCAGCTCTCACTAAAGTAAATTAAAAGTGTAGTTTATATTCATATGCAAAGTAAAGCTTTCTTTGAAGTCTGTGATTATTAACATGTTTGAGGTTAAGCAGTTATTTATATAAATTGCTGGATAAGGGCTAGTCTGTTCAGCGTTTTGGAGAATCAGATTCAAATGTCCTGAATCACCTTCTACTGATCTAATTTCCATGGCTGTGAGATCTGTCCCTGTGAACTGTGAGGNGGAGGAGAAGAAGTAGCTCTAGCAGTTGTAATGAAGACCTTCTTCATTGATGAGTGCTTTAGCCCTAAAACTGAGCAAAATGCTGTATGAGGAGCCATCTCTTCCACAGAGATGTGAGAAGATACAGATCAGCCATGAACAGAGACGTGCACAGGAATGGAAGGCTGGAAATGGTCACCTGCATCATCAGCTCTAATTCCCTATAAACCTCAGCAGTCATAGCCAGTTTGAAGGGTCCACAGTACCATTGGTGCTACACACTATCTATGCATCTCATTGGCCATAAAACACTTTTGCATCCCATTAAAATCATGAGCTCTGTAAGAAAAGATGAAAGTCTTAGCTAAAATGTTCCGCAGGAGCAGATCAGGAGACTGTGGTAATTGTCAGTGCACTAGCAGGATGTTTATTAAATAACCTTTCCAGATGATCCCTGAAAAAACCACTCCACATGAACAAAAATCTTAATGGCTCTTGACTCTCTGATACAAGAAACCTTTTCAGTCCCAGTTCTAGTGGTCTTTTTAAGAGTAATAATTGCTTTAAATGGTGGATTTATTATTTTGGATTAACTTCACAAAGTGAATCCAAGACAACTTCCAGTTTTACATATGCATTGATGGACGTGGAAAATCCTTGAATACAGAACTGCTATAGTGTCTAACCATAAACTAGACTGCTTTAATTTCTTAAAATAGAAGTTATATGTTGGCCAGAACATAACATTGGTAAAAAAGATAACCTCCCTTCTTTTCCTGTAAGAAAAAAGTCTGATCTCTATGTGAATCAGTGAAATTCAAACTAAATAGAGAAGATGCTAAATTATCTGTGTGGCATCAGCCATGTAAGCATCATAAACTGGTATTATAAGTATCAACTTGTACTGAATGTAGCAAGCACATAGGCGTACGTTGTAGATGTATCATCCAAGTCTTACTGCCAATTTAGTGTGATTTCTTTTGTTGCAAATGCAGCCCTGGCCTGAAACTCTTGGTGTTCTTTTTATATAGAGCAGCCAGGCAAACACATACCAAATACAGTGGCATTCTAGGACCATCTTGTTCTTGTGAACCATTTCAAATAATTTAGCTTAACACAACATGCTACAGAGCTTTCTGTTAGGAAGGAATGTGTAGAGGACTGAGCTGATGCTGGGAATGTGGAATTCCCGTGTGGAACTTGTGGGATCATGGTAACACTTGGGTGTGGATCTTGGGCAAATTGCTTAGACCTCTTGTAGTGTCTAACAAAAACCTGCAGCTCAGCATAGTCTACACAATCTTTAAGTCCCTTTGAAAGATGTGGGAGCTGGGTATCTAAACAATAATTACACTTTTGTGGATCTAGCTACTAATAGATAATAAATTTTAGGCACCCAATTCCCTTTCACATCAACCAGATTAGGAACCTCCCCTTCCTAGAGGCCTTCTTAAATGTCCATCAGCATTTTTATCTCTGTCAGTCTGTCTTTTAGCATCTCGTAATCCTGTTTCTTATCCTTACTGAGCCATCTTTACTAGCATGTTCACAAGATAAATACGTGAAGCATCACAAGGCTGGGGACCACGAAAGTACTTGCATACATAGTGTATGTACTGGTCGATTGTACCTCTGAGCCACGTGATACAGTGTTTGCTTCAGCTAGCTTCATCCTTTCAGAAAGAACTAGCAGATCAATTGTTTCCAGAGCTGTGAAGCAGCAAGGTTAGGCGTTTTGCTCAGCATCCGTGTTAAAAAGAAAATGTTATTGTAACCTTCATTGACTGAAGAATACTCAAAGCACAAAAATAGTATTCTTTATAATTGCTTTTGTAAAGCAGTTTTAAACAAAGAAGCTGGAGAGCTTTATATGTTGAAGGCAGAACAATGAGTGTCAGGGAAAGCTGAACTGTTCTGAACACTTCAGTATAATGGACCTTCACAGAGCATTTTGGTAGTCCTTCACCAGGCCAAAGAGACACAGCTGTTAAGGTCTTTCCCTAAAGTATGAATTTTCATTTAAGATAGGAAGAATTTTTACTTGTTTGCTTGTTTCCTGTACAATTTTCTGAGCCTGAAATGTGTCCTATTCAAGAAAGGAATGCGATATCAAAATCTCAAGAAGTTTTCACAACTGAAACTGAGGAAAATAGTCAGCTCAAGTCAGTTGAAATACTTTATTTAATAGCTTCAAATATTTCTCCTCTAATTGACTGTGGGTTTTTTGAACCTTTTGTTTTATTATAATTATATTCTAAACTTATTTTTAGTTCATGAAAAGTAATTTTAAAATTTAAGAGCACCAGGATGAATTGTTTTGATGTTTTCTGAACTTTTTGTATGTTGTTTTCCAGATTTACCAATGTCAGTTCTTTGCTTATTCAAATGAATAGGCATTTTCTGGTTAAATATATTTAACTCTAAGATTCCATTGCTGGTTTTAAGGGCTCTTTTTAAAACAAGGAAAAGGCTATTACAATTTTATACCTATATTATATGTGTTCTAGTGCCTGTAATTAGTGCAGAATATTTTCATTAGCAGCTGCATTTTGGGACCTCCTAATGGCTATCTTTTGTTTTGTGGAAAGCTTCATTTTGTTATCATTTTTCCAGTAGGATTTAGTATAGTTTGTCAGTGTCCTCTGAAGGCCACTAATGTAACCACTGGCCATGGCAACCTTACCGTCTATAGTGTTTCCAATATAGAATATAAGAAGTGTATATGAAAGTCCTTAAAAGTATTTAGGCAGTGGTCTGTTGTTAAGGTGTTTGGGAGCCACTACTCCAGATGCTTGCTGTATTCTTTTATCCTTAGGGAGGGCCCACAGCTTAGTTTCAGAAAAGATCAGGGGTAAATTATTCAGTTGTTCAAGTGTTTTAGGCATTACAGAAGGTAAATGGACCCCACTGCTGTTCTAGCATTCTGAATCAGTTCTGCTATGACTCGCAGAGGTACTAACAGTTATCCGGGTGCAGTGCTGATGAGCAGCTGTCCCTACGAGTCATTGCCATCTCCTGCCCTGCAGGCCCCCAGCCCCTGTCTTCTGCGAGGGCAATGCCCAGCTGAGATGGGGCAGCTGGGGACAAGAAGAGTGTGAGCCAGCACACACAGCGTGGCGGCTTCAGGTTTACCCTCCTGTCTCTAAGGACAGATTTTGGCTTAAACTCCCCAGGATGATGTATTGGGGCAACAGATGAAGACAGAACAAATGCTAAAGCCCATGAGTACTTGTGGAGCACTAGGATTTAGATCCAGGAACCTCCCTGCAAATTCAGCTATGTCAATGGGAATATGTGGTCAGAGTGAGGGAAGAACTGGCAATGAAATACAATAGAACAGTGAGGTAGCTCTGTTTTTTGATTCTCAATTAATACAGAGAATTAATGTAGCAAAATGAAAGAGTTAATTTTAAGTGAAAATAACACAAGTTTACATCTCACAGAGCTGGGAAGGTATCTTGCTGTATCTGAAAATTCTTCATAAAAGACGAGAAAATGCTTAGTTTTTGAAACCCAGTGAGTCATCCTTATGGAGGAGGTCCTGTTTGAGTAAAAGAAATGTAGCTTGAAAGAGTACAAATATTATCCTTCTTAAATGTAATTTTTAATACACAAGTTAGCTGACAGAGCTTGGTGTGATTTTGCAGATGGTGTAGGAAAGGACAAGCTCTGGTAGTAATCATATCATACACTCAAATTGAAGCTGTGTTCTCAATGAGTTTAAGTACAGCTAGCTGTCATGATGCTGAACATGACTTGTCCTTTGCTATATCAGCTGCAAAATCAGCATTATGTTTGCAACTGTTAAAAATGGAATAGGATGAAAATGTCCTGTGTAAGCAGGACTGTTGAGCTACCATGTAAATAAAGAGCTTTTATTACTATTTTATTATACTCTCACACATAATGGAAAAAACTGTTACAATACCCAACATGGAGCTCATATTTCTAAAGTAATTTTGAAAAATGATGTGATAGATGTTAAAAAATATGCTTTTGGCTTTGCTGCTGCATGAAGTAATATATCATAAAATGACCAAAAGATAGAACACCTTGGTCAATTTCTTAAGCAGTATTCTGTCAGAAGGTTTTCCTGTCCCTCCCATAATGACTCATACGAAAAGCATATTCATAGAGATGAGTCTTTCATATTCACATTTTAGCAACCTCTACATTAAAAAAGTAGCTTCCCTCTTTGTGGGTATTTAATAACAAACACTATGCTGCAGTTAAATCTTATTTTGTGAAGAATTCATTGTATACAGAAAATATTTTAGTAATACGTCTTAATATTTTAGTATTAAGTATTGAGTATTAAGGAACTAACCATGAAATTAAATGAATTTATATTTATGTACGGTGTTTTTTTCTCCAAACTTTAATGAAATTGTTTGGGAAATATTTGTGTAAATTTTGAGGTACGATAGAATATTCTAAGTTGGTTCCAGTACACTGAGCAACAGAATTTCGTTAATAGCAGTGAGACCTCCTCCAAATAAAATCAAACAACCCTAATTTTCATTTTCATCTATAAGAAAATGCCATAAAATTCACACAAATTAGTGTGCAGATTTGGATTTTAAAATTACTTGGTAGATTTTAGTGATCCAATTTCTACTGACTTCAGAAAACCCCATCGGGAAGTTGTGGCTTTGCAAAATCAGTATCAACATTTCAGTCCACTAAAATTCAAGGCCGGAGGAAACATAACATTAACACCCTAATCATAAAACTGATTCAGGAATCTTTCCCTCTCCTTTTTGACATACTCGTTAAGCTCCATCTGTCTTTACTTTTCGTCCTCTTCTCCTCCTCTCAAAGAAGAGAAGCCCATGTGCTCATCCCTTTGTAAATGTGAAGACCCTCAGACTGCTGCATCACACCTCAGAAGCCCTTCTGTCTTGTTTCTGCTCCCAATCTCAAAACAAGAGGACTGGTCCAACTCTTCTAGCACTGCTCTCACTACTGAGAGAGCTCTACATGTTGCATGTTTACCTCTTAGCCCAAGATTTCCCTTCATTTTTTGGGCCCTATTTGATCTTTCAGTTCTGTATTTGTGGTCCTTAGTCCCTTTTGAATGAATGCAAATAGCTGGTTATGGTTCCTCAAGCTTCAAAAGCAGAACAGCAGCAGATAAGCAGCAGCTTTGCCTGTATATATCATTATTGACACAGCCCTATCGGTCATGCTTAGTCTGTTCCATAGAGAAGTGGCATCTTAATGTATTCTATGACTTTCTACTCTTCAAGCAGCTATTCAGGCTTCCTCCATAAAGAAAGTTCTATCTTTTAGGGAGCTCTCAGCCTCCTTTACGTGTGTGTTGGGGTTAGCTATGCCTCTGTGGATGTCCTGACCTGACGGGCACTGTTCTACAGTTCCCTAACAGTGGGGGAGAAACATCTATCAGAGGTCATATGTGCTGGGCTTCCTCCTTGGCAAGACAGCAGAGCAGGAATTACCCCTGTGGAGCCTTACAGACTGTAAAAACAAAGAAATGAGCTACTGTAGCACTCAATCTTTTGATGTTAAAGCAATAGCTCCCTGCCAGGACTTCAGCGTCTCATTCCTCTTCCTGGGGCCAATCTCCACTGTACTGCTCACATCAGATGCTGCTGGATCCCTCTCACTACTTCCCTTGGCATTTGCCAAATCACCCACACTGTCCGTGTTCATACTGGGAGTCATACCTAGGCACTTTGAAGCCCTTAAGCATAGTTTTCTCTCCCCAAATGTGCTGTGGTGACCTTCTTTTCTCGATCACAATAGCTGTTCTATGCTTCCCCAGACTTAATCCATGTGCTGCTGCTTCCCTTTTTCTCCCTCCCTCATCTTCCACAAAGCACCCTGAAGATGGTCTGCAGGCAGTGTGATCTCCAACTCAAAACAGGCGGTCACTGCTCTGAGTCTGAACTGTCTGTGTCACAGTTTTAAAGAGAACAGCAGGTAAACTAGGCAAACATTAGGAGGAAAGTTCGTAAGAAAGCCACCTGCAGCTTAGTCAGGCTGTCTGCCAACCTTAACTCACAGAAACTAATTTTAAACTGAAAGGACCAAGGGTTGCTATATTTCTAGCTCAAGGACATTATCTTTGTTCAAAACAAGTCCTAAGAGCTGATTTTAACACTTTTTTTACAGTATCTACTCTGGATAATTCCAAGTACTCTGAAAAGCTCCTTCTCTGTTCTTCAGGCTTTGTGTGTGAACACAGAAGAGCTTGTGTGTCTTCATTCCTCTACATCACACCAGGACCTCTGAGGCTCTGTTGTTCTGCCCTTACATTCAGTGTTATGACTGAAGTCTTCCCAACTTCAGCCTGATAACTCGTAAGTCTTTTCGGGTTTCCATTGCCTCTTTGGCATTATCTGCCAATAAAAGTGGATCTAATGAAGCTCAGCTAAGTAATAAGGTTGAGCTAGGCCCAACTCAAAGGAGACAGTGGTAGCTTCCCCTGAAAACTCTGGTGCTTCTTAAGCTGCATCTAGCTCTAGCAACTCCTCTTCAGCGCTACGACAACTCCAAGAAAGGCAAGAGAGGAATTCAGAAGTGTTCCTGTTGCTCTAACTCTTGATGAGATTGATCCAGTGATTTTTTTGAGAGGGATCAACAGATATATACTGTAAGATGAGTGTGAAAGGGTCTGCGGGATTCAGGACATAACAGTAGGAGAGGAGGCATGGGATGTTAGGCTGGCTCTTGGTCAGGTGAGCATCTGCTGTCCTAGGTCTCCCATGACAGTGAGTTGTGAATGGGTTAGAGCTGTCAGTACCGTGAAGATCTCCTTGTAGATGGTGGTTTTTTTGTTTTTCTTTAAGTTTTTTGAATAAGTCTAATTGTGTGTAACTATATTTTAAAGTAATTATAAAAAATTATAATTTTGAATTTCATTTTGCCTCACCTTTTAAATATTTGTCTTGAAAGAACATCATAGCATTCTCTTTAGCTTTGTCCTTTCTGTCTTGTGTGCTGGTGATTGACAGGTACAGCCATAGAAGCACATTAACAGCTTTTTGGCCTGGGATCTCCATCAGTGTAGGCTACTATATTGAGCTTTTCACCTCAGCTAGAGCATTAATAACTTGTGCTTTCAGGAATTAAACATCATATTCACAGTTTCTTTGATTCTTTTCTTATTGGTTTTCTTTGAACAAAAGGAACTGTTGTAATGGTCCGTGTTCAGAGTGATAGAGACCAGAGGACAATTTTTCCCCTCTTTGGATTATTTTTTGACAGCCTTTCTGTTTTTGTCAGATTGTTCAATATATCCTTCTCCCCACATAAGAGAAAGCAGTTATTATGTTTTACTTGCCAATGGTGCAGAAAATGACACAAATGTTTTGCTTACTGAGCATTCTTAAAGTTCTTCCTGAGCATTAGGAATCTATAAAAATAGGGTATTACTTTTGATTAGCACCAAGAGGGGGTTTTTTTGTTTGTTTGTTTTGTTTTTATTTTTTTCCCTTTAAGATGCATCTATTTTGGGTGCAAATAATTTAGAACAGCGTCATTAGTAAAACAGATGAGAGATACTATTGATCAGAGAGACACATGCATTAAGTATTCTGGTGTCAATATGAACATAAGCTTGTTACACAGACCTCTTGTTGGCAAGCTCATTTTTAAAAAGTCATTATTATAAATTGCTTCAACTAGTCAGATCATATAAAATCTACTTGTACTGTAATATTCCAGATGCTTGATTACTGTTCTTCAGTGTAGCGAGTTGCCAATTTCTCCCTCCTGAGAATGTGTGACAGATTGTAATACAATCTGTTGATGTTCTCGATTGTAACAAAAGTACATCATTGTCACCCATGCTAAAAAGCTGGGACATATACTATAAATGTATAATTTTGTGAAATGTATGCTAGTGTTTTGTGTTCCAGCAATTTCAAATGGTACACGACAATGTACGTGATCTGGTGAGGAGGAGAATCAGAGTCAGAGGAAAACAAAGCAGATAATTACAGCAGCAAAATGTAGTGGATATGCTAATTCTACCAACAATACAGGTTAAATTGTCTTTGGTGTTCATGCTGGTGTTTGGGGAAAGACAGAGGAAGAGAATAGAGGAAACCACACTTGTGTTGATCTGTACTCTCCATTTTCTGCTCCAAAAGGCCCAGGCACAACAGGCATCCCAGCACAATGTTGCAAATGTCTGGCAACTGAAGAGTAGAAGGGAAGGAAGATCATGGGCTTGTGCTACACCACCTCACTGAGCTTTCACAGAGGGGCAGAGGCATGGCATGGTGTGTACTGGACCTTTGTCCATGAACGGAGGAAGAAGAGGCTTTTGCTGGCTGATGATATGCTTGTGCTGTGCGGTCAAGAAAAGAATTTGTGGCAGATAAAAGAGTGATAAACATTACAGCCAAGTCAGTGATTGGCAATAAATAGGGAAATGTGGATTGTTTATTCCCTCCCTTCCCCTGTGGAGGAAGATCAGGGATAGAAACGCTTATTTTGTTTCTCCCAACATCCTCATTTCTTCCTGCATCCCTCCCCCCCTTCCCTCCCCCCCCCAATTTTGTTTCTGATCATAGCCTTTCTTCATTGAAGTTCATTAAGGTTGCAGCTCAGGGAATCATTTAAACATTAAGAACATCCCCACTCAGCAAATTACCTAGCTGCCTAAAAGATAGCTGTCTTGATCTGGTCCTCTCAGTGCCTCACAACTATACTTCTAGTTTCCTCTCCCAGCACTTTGGTCATGAGGCTGGAAACCTAGACCTGCACTAGCTTTGGGTACTGCCACTATGTTACACCCTGGTAGTTCTCACATCTCAGCATGGGTTTCACCTGTAGCTCCATCTAACAGTGACTGCCTCTGAAAGTGGCAGTCCCACTCCCCCTATCCGTCATTGGCCCTTCCCCCATTGCAGTTGTGCAGCACCTGGGTTCAACTGGCTCATACAGCAGAACACCACCCTGCAAAATCATACCTTATTTTTGTTGGCTCTGTCACCTGTGGCTGCACAGGCTCGGGGTCAGAGTCAAGCCAATTTTAGGAACATTTGCCTGCAGGTAGGGTAGGTGTATTGGGAGTGGGGCTGCCCAGTCCAGAAGTGCCAGTGCAGATGGGATCCACAGAGCTGTAACATAAAAATGGCCCCAAGAAGGCCAAGGGCATCCTGGGGTGCATCAAGAAGAGTGTAGCAAGTAGGTCGAGGGAGGTCATCCTCCCCCTTTATTCTGCCCTGGTGAGGCCGCTTCTGGAGGACGGTGTCCAGTTCTGGGCTCCCCAGTTTAAGAAAGACAGGGAACTGCTGAAGAGGGTACAGCAAAGAGCCACGAAGATGATTAGGTTGCTGGAACATCTGTCTTGTAAGGAAAGGGTGAGGGAGTTGGTTTTAGTCTGGAGAAGAGATGACTGAGGGGGGATCTCATCAATGTTTACAAATACTTAAAGGGAGGGTGCCAGAAGGAGGGGGCCAGTCTTTTTTCTGTGGTGCCCAGTGTTAGGGCAAGAGCTAATGGGCACAAACTCAAATATAACAAGTTTGACCTGAACGTGAGGAGGAACTTCTTTCCTTTGAGGATGGCAGAGCACTGGAACAGGCTGCCCAGAGTGGTGGTGGAGTCTCCGACTCTGGAGACATTCCAAACTCTCCTGGACGCCATCCTGTGCACCCTGCTGTAGGTGAACCTGCTCTAGTAGGGGGGTTGGACTAGATGATCTCCAGAGGTACCTTCCAACCCCTCACATTCTATGATTCTATGGTTTCCCAGCGGAGATAGTGGTACTTCCTTCCTGCCTTGGTGCTTCTGTGTTCATGGATGCAATGTGCCTCACAGCCATGACATATTAAAGTTTGGTTACAACAGCAAAGAGAAAGAACTTGTGTTTCCCACATTTTAAATGCATGAAAATGGGTGTATGACAGGAACTCTTCTGTGGTCTGAAGACCACACGTATACCTGAGGATGAGTCTGGAAGTAAGAGAGAAAGGACTACAATAAGACACAGTAGTTTAAAACCTTTTTCCTTTTGACCACAATTTCCCCTTGTTTGCTTTAGCTTCCAGTGTTTCAGGCTTTATTTATTTAATTATT